>JAEAOA010000166.1:485000-585000 GCA_016746295.1 Potamilus streckersoni | reverse complement strand
GGCTGGAAATGAGCAGTTTTTCATACCTAAAAATAGACACTCTTCCATGGAACACGACGCATTCGGTTCAGAACCTTACGTCATTTGAAACCATCCCCGTAAATTCTTAGTACCATTGCCAGAGATTTCCAGTATATGCAACACTCGTGCGTCTCTTTATTTTGACACGAATGGCACAACTAATACATATGTTGTTGCTATTACTGGTTGCGCAGTCAGGAGCGAAAAATACGTGGATGTTTATCATAGGTCATTTGTACAATTTCCGAAAATATAAGTAGATGGGGCATAGTGCCAATTGAGAGTTGCATGCATAAAGTTATTCAGCGACTAACTGATCAATTCCGCAGATCACGTCATTCACGATTTTCTGCATTTGATCTCTCTAACGTGCCTTCAGACATCCCCCGTTTCCCCTAAGGTTGGAATGGGTTACCTCAGTCTGTGCAGATATCAATATAATTAACTAAATATGCGACATACTAACACTAGTACCTCATTCTGTGCAGATACTGATTTAATTACAGCAGTCTTGCATGTACTAACATGATTGCCTCAATATGTGCAGATACTAATATAATTACCTCAGTGTGTGCAGATACTAATATAATTACCTCAGTGTGTGCAGATACTAATATAATTACCTCAGTGTGTGCAGATACTAATGTAATTATCTCAGTGTGTGCAGATACTAATGTAATTACCTCAGTGTGTGCAGATACTTATGTAATTATCTCAGTCTTGCAGGTACCAATATGATTAGCTCAGTCTGTGCAAGGTACTGATATACTTACCGGTCTTTCAGCAGTATTAGCAAACATTTGTGTAAAAAAAAACCACCCTGTAATTATTTTCAACAAAATATAACTTGTAAACAATTTCAGTACTGTAACACTAAAATTTTGAAACATTGATAGTATGTTAATATAATCAAAACCACCATCTATCTTTATGCATGATTTTGATGACGGCATTGACATTGACTGAGGCTTCAAGTGATGTTTGCTCTTCCAGCTCTGTTTTTCAGGCACTGTTTTGTCTACTGTAATGAAACCCGATGGGCATATTCAAAACAGAAGGTATTGCTTATCATAGAGAAAAGGGGGTCAGGGTGACTTCACACTCTGTTGACGTTGTTCTTTTTTGAAAGAGCAAGCGAGACCTAATATTCACAGGAACCATTGTTGCTACTTTGAAGCCTAACTTGAATCCACATTTTCTTGTTTGATAAAAATCATTACTCTTTCAGATTTTAACTTCATGTTCAGGTCTTATGAGTCAAACATGTATTCACGTATGTCACATGATTTTATGTAACTATTTATTTATCACCCCTGGTGTCTGGCGTTCTTAACGCAGTTAACTTTTCATTGTTTTCTTTCTCTACTTTGTTGTTTCAGAAATATCTATAAATGCATGAATTCAAGCCACAGAGAGAGAGAGAGAGAGAGAGAGAGAGAGAGAGAGAGAGAGAGAGAGAGAGAGAGAGAGAGAGAGAGAGAGAGAGAGAGAGAGAGAGAGAGAGATATTTCACAAGACTCTTGTATAGCATGTGCATTATATGCACCAGTTGGTAGGATAATACATTGTCGACAGACCTAAGGAAAACTGCAAGAAAAACGGAGTGATCTAGACAATCAAAGGACGGAGAGTACTGATAACAAGAACATTCGATTTGTACTGAGTCTATTTCCGGCCTAGTGGGGGGCGTCACTACAGCTGGGAAAACGGATGAAGCTGTGACTTCTCCACCGTCTACACCGTGTCTGGAGTTACATTTGCGTCGTCGTTGGGTACAACAAACAAGAACTAGATCCCGCCAAACGTCCCCGTTCTTCCGCCTTCCTCTGTTGCGACACTTTGGTGGAGTTTCCACGCAACTCTAGGCAGCTCAGGGGGCTCCAAGTCAGAGTATGGTCATCGGACCGGTTAGCCGGGCGCAATGACTTCAATGGGCAATGCCGTCAAGCTTCAACTTGGTTTTGATTGATGCGGTCGTGGCTACCAACCGTACCATCCTGTCCTCTATTCATAATGTTCAGTAACCGTATTGCTTCCGTTACATATAGTCCTTTACTTCGTCAGGTCAAGCCATGTTCCATTAACATTTCCGCGGATCTTATTGATGGATCCGTCCGTCTGCTCACCGGCAGTATATCCCTCAGCACTGCTGTCCGTATGATCGACATCTGTGATGGCTGTTTCGACTAGCCGTCCATACTGATTCGACAACTACATTCTTCGAATACGGCAATTCACATACTCACGGCTTACTCTTTTGGACAGTACTGTGGCAGTCGTAGTAATCATATATGCCTCCTGGAATTTATTATAAAGATATCGACCAGGACGACTCGCACGCTGAATGTTGCGATGCACCTGATGATGGTTTTTGATCAGATGTCACCATAGATGGCAAAAGAGGAATTTATGATATGTTGCCGAACTCAGAATATCCGTAACCCCACCACTTCTACATCGGTATATAGGGTCAGGGCATCTTTGTTTTTGACGACGAGGAAGTCGGTTATTCTTTCTGTCTTTTCTCACTGGTTGGAAATACCAAGAAAATTGTCAAGAGTCCATCTGCTAAGATAAGTGAATTTGGCAAGTCCAAAACACTGAAATTTGTGAAATACTCAACCTGGCACGTCTTCACAACCCTCAAGTTGTCCGAATCGTCTTTTTCACAGAATCCATTTCCAACACGAATTTGACCACAACCTAAAACTCCTCTGATTGTTTTATACATCAGCGGATTTTATTCACCGCGATTGCATTTACCCTTTGTAAATGATCTTACTAACCCAGAGACGCCCCTCTTTCATGTCGCTGGTTTACGGACAAACTTATAATGAGCGAGACAGTATCGTTCCTAGACAAGTGTCACAACCATGGTGTCTCGCGACGAGAATTCGTATAGAACAGTCACAACTGGATGTTACCATGTGTACAAAAGCAAATACCTGTTATTCCCATCTGTTATCGGACGTCGACAATGACACAAGTCTCCACACCATTAACCTCTTATAGACAAAGACTATCATCAGAGCCTTTAATATTTGGAGTGACCGTCTTCAGAACAAGATCGTGTGCATTATGTCAGGCAACAGTGAAGTACTTACTCAATTAGTGCGGTAACAGATCATCTCAACTTTGCATACTGGTGTGGAAATTACAGTTAGTGCCCAGAACGCAGAGTAGACATCAAGTTCAGATATATTCCCGGCAGACTCAATGTCTTGGCAATTTCTCTGTTAAGAAGGCGACAATTCTTCATAAAAATAAACCTTCCACCTGTCGGTTTTTCATAGGATTTGTGATCTATGTAGACGTTCAATTATCAGTCATTGTAATGGATAATAGGGAACTTCGGAAATTCCTTGTATGATGTCACAACTAAGCGTTGGCAGAGTTCTGGTTGGCAGAACCGCCATGGCGACTCTGGATAGGCAGTGCTAATTGTATAGCTGGTACTAATGTATTAATGTTGGGTATATAATTTAAGTCATATATGTTGAAGTTCGGGTACAAAAAACTAATTTTCATAAAGTCACAGAGGTTCTCATCCGTGAATTGCTCTTCGCTGACGATGCAGCTCTGACATCACATACGGAAGAAGGACTTTAGCAGCTGGTATGTCGCCTATCCCACGCCTGTAAAGAGTTCGGACTGACCATAAGTTTGAAGAAGACGAATGTCATGGCGCAGGATGTAGACTCCCCTCCAACCATCACCATTGATGGGTACAACCTTAAGTTGTTGAGAACTTTACATACCTTGGGTCCACCATCTCCAGCTCGCTCTCCATTGATGCTGATGTGAACGGCAGGATTACTAAGGCAGCAGTAGTTATGGCAAAACTGAACCAGAGGGTCTGGAACAATCTCAACCTCACTGAGAAGACCAAACTGTGTGTCTACCAGGCAGGTGTGCTCAGCACACTCCTCTACAGTAGCGAGGCATGGACCACCTACACGAGCCACGAAAGGAAACTCAATAGCTTCCATCTGAGATGCTTGTGACGCATTCTGCGCATCCAGTGGCAGGTCAAAGTACCCAACACAGAGGTTCTGGAATGGGCCAGCATGGATAGCATGTTCACCATCCTTAGCGAGAGGAGTCTTCGATGGCTCGGCCATGTCAGGAAAATGGATACAGGCGGCATTCCCAAGGACCTGTTATACGGCGAGTTAGCAGACGGCACACGACCGACTGGACAGCCACGTCTGCGATACAAAGACGTCTGCAAAAAGGACATGAAAAAGGTCAACATCCGCGTCAATAACTGGGAGAGCTGTGCTAACAACCACTACTTGCTGTCAGACAAGGCATTCAGAAAGCCGAGGAAGGGATTATAGCAAACCTCGTTACAAAGAGAGCTAAGAGGAAGGCGAACCAACATCAGCCCCAACAAGAATCCATCTTCACCTGCAGCAAGTGCAACAAAGATTGTCACGCAAGGGTCGGACTCCTCCGCCACTCGCGACGGTGCAGATAAGGCACCAAAACAGGGAGCTACACCATCGTCTCTCGAAGACAGACGGTTGCCAACACACACACACACTCACACATAATATGACTTTTAGTTTTGGTATCATGCAATATAATTATACCATTGGTATACTATTGACATATCAAATTATGATCTGTTCATGTGCAATAATACACATATAAACATTGGAACTACATGCTGTTAATTCTAAGTCTTTAAGTTATTGAAGCATTTCCACTCACTAATCATTAGTATCAATTATCCCCATTTTGTAAATGAATTTAATAGGAAAAACAATTTCATTGCAATCCTTTCTGCTTTCCATTCAAAGGGCAAATATGTGTATTAGCATGTGGTATAAATAAAAATATATTTACAGTATGAATGCTGTATCAATGATATACCACTCCTTAGTATGTAATAGCTATGGATATGGACAATTATCAGTTCTTGTAGTCATCTTCATCATAAACCGATGATGCGGAAAAAAGAGAACGAGATGTGAGTTGTGATCTAGTTTATCATTGAACTTTACATTTCCTTTGTTGATAAAATATTATTTGCATAAACAGCTTAAGATAGAATTGTTTAATGTTGTTTTACTCATTATCAACAACAAAACGATGCAACTTATCGTGGTTTCATCATGGAAACTTTTATTTTAATGTAAGTTGGTGTATTGGCTTTGAAGCGCTTTAATTGCATGTCTTGGTATAAAAACCTATCCTGATCAATGATTACTGCAATTCACTGTTTTATATATATATATATATATATATATATATATATATATATATATATATATATATATATATATATATATATATATATATATATTCTGGTAAACAAGTGTATTCAATCGGATGTAGAGAAAGCCGGCCTATGGCTTTTCTGCCAACCAGATTAAGAAACCACTTATATGAACATGTTTTATGACGTCACAGCGAAATTCCCTATACGTTCGGCATACCCTAATGCATTACTAGAACCAAGCCGTTTCGTGAAGATTTTTGCACACGAGATAAGAGCTAAATCTGGCCTATGAAAGATATTGCAGAGGCCATCTCCCTCAGGACTTGTACAGAGTTGGCTGATTTGGGTTTTTCTTTAATTGTCTGCAACCCCAAAAAATCGATGGGGGCTGCAATGTAATTTTTAATGTACATGTATGATAAATAGATCAACTGAGATGTGGGTACGCATCGTGAAGTTCCTGAAAGGATGTTTGAAAGTTAGCAAACCTAAAGAAAAGTGCAATGTTTCTTCATCGCAATACAAGTGCAGAAAACGCAGTTATTTTTTTTTTAATGATGAAGTCAACAGTTTTAAAAATTTTGTTAAGTGTTTAATTTTAAGTTCTACTTATTTCCCCTTGCATCAAAAGTACTTTATTCAGACTTTTCCTCTTTAACCAATGAATGCTAATGAGTAATCTAGGGACACTTATAATGTTGGCATGCCATTAAGTAATTTGTTCATACTTCATAAAAGTTTAGACAAAAAGATCAAATCATTCTTTTCTTCCTGCACCATAAAGTTTGTGTACTTGAGAGTTTTGTTTTTCATCTTATCAATCAGCAAATTCTTCAAAACATTGGAGTTCCTGATCTGCATACTGTCAAGAAACTAATCCGATTAATGGATAGATGGATTGTTACCAATTAAGTTGTTTTAGATTGACTGAGAGATTAATAAAGGTCTTCTCTTTCTTATTTCTATTTAAAATTTTGTTGGACAATTACAACATGGAGCATTACACAATATTGTACCCATATCAACAATTACTTTTCCAACTTTTCTGCACTAGCATTAAACTGTCACCAGTTATCAGTAGTTACATTTATTTGTCAATAAAAGTTAAATACCTAAATCATTTACATGTGATATCAGTATTACAACAAATAAATAGAACCCAGGTGTTTCATCTGCATTGATTGACCGTATTTGAAATATGGTGTCACCACAATTTTAACTCTTGTTGAATTAAAGAAATCTGTTTGTAATCATAGGGCTGTACTTAATATCTGTAAGAAAAATAAGAAGTCATCTCAGAGCTAATACTTTGAAAATATTTGATATAATAACATATCAGTAGTTTGTTTTGATGTAAGCAACCATAATTGTTAACATGTATAATCTACTACAGTACTGTAATCATGCTTTCTACTCAGTTGATTAAATGTGTATATGACACACAAATGTCAATCCAATACCTGTGTATATGGTTTAGGGCCACATCAAATACTGCAAACAAAAAACTTATATTTGAACTGCCATCAAATTATAGAACCATTATGTTAATTCGTCTGAATTAATGTCTGAAAACAAATGCTGTGATACCACCTTTAAAAGTTTCCTTCTCTCTTGATAAATTTTCAATGGTTTGGATTTCTTCTCATAAAATAAAAAAACGTATTGCATCCTGACAAAATCTAACAATGATAATTATCAATTAATGGGACATGGCAAACAAACAGCTGCCAAAATTAACTGTGAAAAGAATACCATACTGAAATTGACAATTTGTTGTCTTGTTAAAAAACAAAACAAAACAAAACAAAACAAAATATATGGACCAGTATTAAACTTAAGTGGATAATTATTCACCATTTTACTTTGCATGAATTGTAGAAGTTTTAACTGAAAATACGATTTATATATTACAGTTATGTGCTTAATATTTTATAAATATCAACCAATCAGTAATCTCTTTATATGGTTGACACCGCATTGTATGACTGCTTATATTAATTACAAAAAAGGTGTAATGAATTATCCAATCAGAACAATTACTGTCGAAATGTCACTTAGCAAAAGAGAATAACATGAAAAATATTTTCTTTTATACAACATTATTGGTAGGTATTCATTATTCTCTAGATTACATCTGTCAGCAAAACTGGGAATAAGTGAGAACCAGCAAAGTGATCATTTTATAATGCTATACAAGTTCCAAATACAGTTATGTATATTTAATTGTTTGTTAGTTTTAAATATTTGCATTTGATTACATGTTATTGTAATGTAACATTGTATCTTGGACTTGATCTTATCCAAAATTGAGTTCATTTCTGCTATACCTTTAATTTTTTGTATTTCATTTATGTATACAATTAATAATAGCTTCATTATTCTCCATGTGTATGAGCTTATTATCAGGATTATTCAGGTAAACAAGGATGGAGTAAACATCACGACTTTAGAGATTACCCAAGTGAATTTTATAGGGTATTGTGTTGTAAATAAACAAGACTCATTAGAACATTCTAGAAGGTTATTTTCCATTAGGTAATGGTTGATTTTAGAAAATGCCAATTGTGTCCTGGGGTCAAGCAGAGAATTATATTATCTTGTGACTGAGAGGATTTTACCAGTTTTGCTTTAACATCTAGCACTTTAAGTTGTATTTTTTTGTGACCAGTTTGGGCTGAATTTTGTTTTCTTCAAATTATTGAATTGAAGTGATTATTGTCTCTGGAAACACAAAAGTGCTCTGATAAAATTCTTGGATAAAGACATTCACTGGAATTTATAGTGAATTCAAACCTGGAATAATATTGTTGTGATTCAACAAGAGACTGTCGACACATCAGCACGTTACAGACCACAATAGTCACTTTATCACCTTCAATTGCAGATCTCTATGGGACTTGAACTGAGTTTTATTCAGGACTTTTTTTTAGTACTAGGACTTGTGTCTTTAATATCTGGATTATATTTCATTAATTCACAATACTATAAATTCTTTTTTCTCATTTTTCACTTTCTATTCCATGGAAACCAATTTGTTAAATTTTACAAAGCCTGTTGTCTTTAGTCTTTTCTGTTACTTATTTTAAGAGCATTGACTCATAACACTACAATGAAATCAATATGTTCCTATGTACACCTTAAAAGTGTAAAGGTGAATCAACCGAAGACAATTCTATTCTGCTCCCTCCCGTGCCTTTAATTCTATCATTCTCTTGAATGTTTAAGTAGTCTGCTTCACTTTCACTCATGCCCAGCCAGTTGTAGCTTATATTTATCTTTATATATATATATATATATATATATATATATATATATATATATATATATATATATATATATATATATATAATATATTTATATATATTTATATTTATATCTTAATATTTATTTGTGTGCATGATGTATGTATGAAATTTAGCTGGCACAGACATTGTTGACATATATATTCTTGAAAAATGAATAAATCTTTAAAAAAGATAATTAAACATTTGTCTAGTCATTAAATTTCTCTAAGTCAAAGTATCTAGTTCCGATTCGTTAACCTGTCCTACCCTTACAGAATGAAAATAACCAGCACTTGTGGACCATCGGAAATAATAGAGGCTAATAAAATAGTGATTAAATTATGGCTAAAATGCAATTTGAAAGAATGAGAAGTTATTATAAAAAATTGAACAAGTTAAGACATGCTCATAAAACTTTAAAATTAACAAGGATGTTATTGGTGCTAAGCATATTAAGTACAAATTAAGTACTGTGGGTCTATTGGAAGTCTCATTTTACTATGTATACTAGAAAGTTATTAATAATTGTTTGAAATTTTAGTTTACACACACACACACACACACACACACACACACACACACACACACACACACACATACACACACATGTATAGCAGTTTACTGACTTTATATCTGAACAAGATCTTTTAACTGCTTATGTAAGATGTGGAGATCTTGGTGATTACATTTAAGAGTTTTTACATCTGTATATCTTGGGACACCAAGTATGTTATATTGTTATGTCTTTACAAGTCATTGAATATGAAAAATACTGTTCACTTTCTTATGTCCCAAGACTTGTATT
Organism: Potamilus streckersoni; assembly: GCA_016746295.1. Taxonomy (NCBI): domain Eukaryota; kingdom Metazoa; phylum Mollusca; class Bivalvia; order Unionida; family Unionidae; genus Potamilus; species Potamilus streckersoni. Next base: position 575,663 of record JAEAOA010000166.1, on the reverse strand, counting down.
CAGTATGATACAGTATTAGAGAACTACAGTAAAACTAGGATGGAGAACTCTCATAGAAGAAAGTATTTATCAACAATACACAAAAGTGGAAACAAACTGCACTATTTTTTGCATGTATTTGCTTCAAAAGAATAATATACAAGCTAACTTTTTTAATCATTTAAGAAATTTTTAACTGTAGTTATTTACAACACACTTAAGTTTTATTATAATTAAACATTATAATCATAATTTAAAAATAGAAGAAAACAAACTGTGTTCCCAATGTCAGAGTTCAGAAAATACCCTCTACTCTCTGAAAGGAATTTATATGAATTTAAGATAAGATCATTGTTTTTTTTTTGCTGATGAGTGTTGAAAGCCATCGGATGACAATGAGCAATAGACATAATTGCAAACATATTGGATCTGCACTATTTTTATTTTGGTGACAACGCCTTTCTTGGCCAATTAGATATCATAATTAGTCTTTTGTGTAAATCCGATGGCGATATGATTTTCCATTTATTAGGAGTAGCAATAACAAGATTCTCAAATTGACATGGTGGCCATACTTATTTCAGATTGACACCATTTTCGTTTATAACCAATTATGGCATCACAAGAAGTCTTCTGGTAAAAACCCAACACTGATAAGAGTTTCCATCAAGGAGGAGTGGTGATAAGTTTCAAGATGGCTGCCATGGGAGTCATACTGGATGTCAGATCAGTACAATTTTATCTAGGATCAAAAAGAATTAAAAGTCTTTCCATTCAGGAATAGCAATACCAATTTTTTAAAGATGGCTGCTATGGTGGCCATACTGGATGAGAAAATTAGCACCAGTTTTGTTTATGATCATTTACAGATCAAAAGAAGTCTATAAGTAAAACCATATATATATATATATATATATATATATATATATATATATATATATATATATATATATAAGAATACACTAACTGGCATAACATGAATATGAGTGGCTATTATTAAAGGTATATTTGTTTAGCTCTGAGTTTACAAAATGAATGAATTTATGGCAGCGTAATTAAAGAGGATAGAGTAAACCCAAATAAAAAATTGCACTTAACAACTCTTACTGAATATGCACACTGTACACTGGGACAAAAATGGAGAGAGTTATAAGACTTCTTTTTAAATCCACATAGGATTAAATGTGAAAAATATAAATAAATGAGTGACAAATATAAAAGATCATGCTGGCATATTGCACTGACACATCACTGTGTTGTCTATCACATCCTGCACCACTAGTCTTGATGTGCAATGTTTATTTTTACATAGGTAGGTGTCAAACATTCATGAATCTGCAGAAAAAATATAAGCCTTAAACACATTTTGTTGCAGAATTGTTTTGTTCTTAATATAATACCTTTTTACAAGTAGACTGAAGTTTGTAGGAATGTTTCAAAGAATTTTTAAATTATCAATGCAATTCACATATAAAATGTACATATTTATACTACCACAAAGCATCAGCAAAAGATGCAGTTTGTCAGGCATAATAAAAAGAACATAGACCCAGATCTACTGTCACATAATGCACCAGCAGATCTGTCTTTGCAGTTGTCAGGCATAAATAGTGGAACATAGACCCAGTTCTGCTGTCACATAATGCACCATTAGGTCAAAATCTCTACAGTCTGTCAGGACTAAACAGTAGAACAAACATCACAGACCCTGGTTGGCTGGCACATTATTCTGGCAGATCACAGTCTATGCTGCTTGCAGTTTGACTTGACTTGTCAGTGCACACAGGACATAAAATTGGAAGTGATCTTGAAGTATGATAAAAGTATATGCATATTACATACCAAAAATTTAAATATAACAAAATATATTCTTGAACAAAATTTATGCATTTTTTGGAATAAAATAAAACTAAGCATTGTAAAAATGTGATAAAAACAATTAGGGTAATGTATAATGTACATTATATGCTTTGGTACAAGAGTATTTCTTAGGCAAAAATGCATACAGTTTAAACAATAAAACACCTAACAGAATATACTAGAAACAGTATGCTGTGCATCAGACAAATTAATTGCAAGACCACATCAATTTTAGCCATCATAACTCTCTTCACTTTAATATATTTATACAACTTTGGAAATGCAAAGGTCAAGGACATTTTAAAGACTTTCCCAGTTTATTTTAGATCATAAAATGTTTATGTTCTTTTTATGATATACTTCTAATATTATAAATAATGTATACATTGTGTACCTGTTTTTCCTTACCTGTATTCTAAGTAAAACAGAGTTATGTGGTCTTTAGCAAACATCTTTTTTTCAGTTGACCTTGACCTTTTGCTTTTTCGCATTTTCTGTAAATTTCTTTATTCTTTATATTCTCTAACAAATCTGTCACAAAATATTTCAAAATAAACAAAGTAGAAAAAGAAGACAAAGTAACCAATCACTCAATGAACCTGAGGAAAACTGTATGCTGGCATTGTGCTGACAGTGTTATCTCCCCTTGGATGTATAACACCACCGCCACATACTGTGATGTTTTTGGTGGTAAAATGCTACCTGTATCAAATTTAATATAGATTACCTGCAACCTGATATTACCTCTGATGTGCCTCTGTTTTAAATCTGAAGATTTTATATAACTGCTGGAGAAAACGCTTGGAGGATTCTTAACTTTTAGTGATCAAACACAAGACAAATGATGTCAGAAAATAGCATGCAAGAAGATATATAATATAAAAAAATGGTATTACAATGAAAAATGACTATGCAACTAAATTTTGTTTGGTTCTTCATGTCTGATGGGATTTCAATGCATGTACAGCTAGAAGTCAGTATTCTTTTGTATTATTCCATGGAGACAATGGGTCAAAACAATGTAATGGCAACAATATATTCAGAAACGGCATAGATGCCAGACGTGTGGTAGACAACTTAGTTAATTAACCAGATTCTCAGAGTAAACAAGCAATGTAATCAGAAGCAAATATAATTCACATTAAACAAAATTTACATCATCAAAGAAATTCGATTCAAAGTAAACAACAAGAAATTCAGAGTAAACAATGCAATTTAGAGTAAGTAATATAATTAGAGTAAGCAAGCAATATAACTTAGAGTAATACAGCATTATTAGAGTAAGCAATCATTATAATTTAGACTAAGCAAGCAATATAACTTAGAGTAATACAGCATTATTAGAGTAAGCAATCATTATAATCTAGACTAAGCAAGCAATATAACTTAGAGTAATACAGCATTATTAGAGTAAGCAATCATTATAATTTAGACTAAGCAAGCAATATAACTTAGAGTAATACAGCATTATTAGAGTAAGCAATCATTATAATTTTGAGTAAGCAATCATTATAATTTTGAGTAAGCAATCATTATAATTTTGAGTAAGCAATCATTATAATTTTGAGTAAGCAAGCATTATAATTTTGAGTAAGCAAGCATTATTATTTTGAGTAAGCAATCATTATAATTTTGAGTAAGCAATCATTATAATTTTGAGTAAGCAAGCATTATAATTTTGAGTAAGCAAGCATTATTATTTTGAGTAAGCAATCATTATAATTTTGAGTAAGCAATCATAATTTTGAGTAAGCAATCATTATAATTTTGAGTAAGCAAGCATTATAATTTTGAGTAAGCAAGCATTATAATATGGAGCAAGCAACATAATTTTGGGTAAACAAGGAATATAATTTAGTGAAAGCAAACACTATAATTTAGAGTAACCAATAAAATTTAGAATAAGCATTCTCATTTTGAGTAAGCAAATATTACAATTTAGAGTAATAGATCATCATAATTTAGAGTGAGCAAGCATTATTATTTAGAAGAGGCAAGTAATAAAATTTTGAGTAAGCAATTGTTTTAATTTAGAGTAAACAAAAAAAACCATATTGGGTACAACATGCTCTATTGATTATATTGCATTCAAAACAATACATATACAAAAATTTTACAAAGTTTCAACTCAATCATGATTACCATCAGTAACAAACAGATAAATGAAATAAACAAATTTAACTATAACAAGAAGCAAGTGATGTCTGTAAGGTAATGCTGTAAACCATCCAAAATACTTATCATTGACATGATTTTGAAATTAATGCTTATTTTCTGTATCACTGTTCAATGACAAAATGGATGATCAATTTTACATTATAACCAAAAAAAATGCTCAGAACATTGTTAGTTAATCCATCCATTTTTGTAATATGACACATTATTAAATTGTGAGAATAATAGTCATTTATTATGTGATCACATGACAAAATATCTTTTATATGAATCACATGACAAGATATTTATTATATAATAGTCACATGACAAATCCATACATGTTCAAGTCATATGATGAAACTAACAATGCTGAATGTTATCTGATTGGTTCCTCAATACTGACTAAACTACCATTTATCCAATGATGTAGCCCATTAATTAAAAATGGCATCAGAAGGTAGGTCATGTTATTCTATGTGGATTTACAAATTGTCAAATATCAGATCTGATGTGGAAATATGCTGCACAGATTGCCAAATGGCCTCCTTAACGGACTATAACTCAGAAGCCACAAGTAATTGGTCATATGCACAGTGACCTATTTGCAAAAATATTTAATAATATTTCAATTTAAATAAAAATGTTATAAAAAAAAAAATCGGTGATGAAATAATGATAGGCAGTGGTAATTTATAATACAAAAGGAGTGCCAGTGCCTTAAGCATAAGAGTGCTAGTGCCTTAAGCATAAGAGTGCCAGTGCCTTAAGCATAAGAGTGCCAGTGCCTTAAGCATAGGAGTGCCAGTGCCTTATGCATAAGAGTGCCAGTGCCTTAAGCATAAGAGTGCCAGTGCCTTAAGCATAAGAATGCCAGTGCCTTAAGCATAAGAGTGCCAGTGCCTTATGCATAAGAGTGCCAGTGCCTTAAGCATAAGAGTGCCAGAGCCTTATGCATAAGAGTGCCAGTGCCTTAAGCATAAGAGTGCCAGTGCCTTAAACATAAGAGTGCCAGTGCCTTATGCATAAGAGTGCCAGTGCCTTAAGCATAAGAGTGCCAGTGCCTTAAGCATAAGAGTGCCAGTGCCTTAAGCATAAGTGACTAAGTGCCCAAAGATGTCTAAGCCTGGCAAAGCCTCATTCACTTTAAAAGAAGGCAGGAGAAGAGGAAGAAAAGAAAACTGCCAAAAGCACACAGACTGGCATTCTACAGACTATTTTTACTGCATCATTTAGAACAGAAAAATGGAGGATAACAAAGATTTCAAATGAGCATCCATTTAAACAAAATTATTAAATTAAAAAATTTGAGCAGACCGGTAAAAATAAGTATTACACTATGCCCTCAATAATAAAAAATAACTCGTGTATAAAAATGATACAACTGATACACTTAATTGATACACTTGATTGATACACATAATTAATACACTTAATTGATACATTTAATTGATGTACTTTATGTAGAATTGGAATGAAATGGGTTTGCCATCACCTATTTCTTTGTCACCAAAGGTCATGACATTTTTGCAACAAAATGGTAAACTGCATCAGCCCTGTTTCCTATAAAAAACATTATATGTTTGTAAGAATAAAAATATAAACTTCAAAAGATACAATAAGAAATTTTTAATGTAAACATTAAACTACAGGTTATTAAGTGGTGTCACCACTGATACAGTCATTTCTGTACAAGTCATTAATAATAATAATAAAAATAACAAGTTTAAGGATCAAAACAAAAGGCCAAGTTGGCCTCAGATCACCCAACTGGCTGACATCTGCCTAACAACAAAATCTTGTTCAGCTTTTGCTTTCTTTTGAAATGTCTTCTAAAATTGTTGAGTGTGCCTGCTACAACAAAAAATCTTTTAAGGATTATCCAATACCAAAGGTCTTCAATGACAAGAAACTTAGTGGCAATGGTTGGCCAAACTCTGTTTAGGGGTGGGGGTGGCTGAGTGACCAGCAATTGCTTTCCTTTTAGTAATGGTAACTATATTTGATGGCAGAACAGCATTGTTTGTATCAATCTGAACCGTATTAAAGCAAAGACACTGTTAAATTTGCTCAAAGCCTATTAAACATGTTTATTAAAGTCATTAAAGGTTGTTCTATTTTCAGCTGTAACAGCCTATTTATAGTAACAGTGGACATATTAGATGGCAGGTTTGCATCATTTGTAAAAATATGATAGGTCTTTATATCAGAATGCTTGCTCTCAAATTTTTTAAATTCTATTCAGTAGTTTAGGAAAAGCTGTAATACAAAGATTTTTCTATTTTTTTTTTGTAATATTGTTTGATAGTATATTGGATGCACTAGTGAAAATTTAAAAGGTCTTCATCCCAGTATGATTTTGGTCAAATATGATTTAGTGGTTTTTGGAGTCATTGAAAGACTTTCTATTTTATAACTAACAGCCATAACTGAAGGAGGATCTGCATAATTTGTACCATTTTGAAATTGGTATGGCAAATTTTGAGTTGTAGAATTTAAGAATTTCAGCAATAGTCACCACGTTTCAAGAAGGATTTCTTTTATAATGATGAATGAGTGTCCGTCCAAAGTCATTTCTAAAGCATTTGAATCAATGTTCACTTTATTGTCTTCTTAGAAGCTTTTTTAAAGGTTTTTATAGTGTTAGTAGTGGTGGCTAAATTTAATTGGCATCATTTTGGAAGCACTTCATGCCAGAATTCCCTTTCAACCAAATACACTCAAACTTGGATTCAGAAGATTTTTTAAAAAAATTTAATGTACCAATTACTGATTAATTGTTAATGGACAAACACAAGGTCACACCACAGCTCACTCGGCTGTATGGGCTACTAAGCTAAAATAAGTCATAACAAAAATATGAGAAAGGTAACAACAACATGCAATATACTATGGTTAAGAAAGAACTCAAACGATTTTACTGTGATGAATACAAGATTAATTTTTAAAAAATAAGGTAAATATTAAAATTTTAATATGTTGAACTTTTTGTCAGAAAAAAGTGTTTTGTAACAAATTTAAAGGGTCCATTTTCATTATCACAACACACTTATCCTTCAACAACATGAGACAAGATAGTTCCACGTCAGTCAGGTTCCATTATGTTACTAAAAATAGAACAGGAAACTTCTCTGCCTTCTCAGCTGACCATTAACCTCTAATCATCACCAGGAATATTGACAGGCACATCATTTATGTCAACGTCATCTTCTCCTCGGGCAAGCTGATGGTTAAAAACAGTTTTGTGTTACTACAATTTTTAAAACAAATCAGAACAGTCCAGTTTATATATTCATGTTGATTAATGTTCTTCAACCAATTAAGTTCAAGTGCAAAGAGAACATTTCAAGAAGTATGCAAACTTTTAAAATATTTTGTTAAAAAATAGTAAGTACTTCTTTGTTTTAAAATATTGCTGTAAATACTTTCTGGAAATAATTACCAGACGTTAGGGGTTGAGAAACACACAAATGAAAATCTTCCTTATGCGAAAACATGACAACTAAACAACTTGTATCATATATATCTAATTAGAAGTCAAGTCCAACTGAAAAGAATATGAACCCTGATCTGCCACTGCACAATGCAGATATGGGTCTATATTAATTATTCTCATGACAAATTGCACAGACCCATATCTGGTGGATTATGTGATGACAGTTCTGGATCTGTGCAGTCTGCAGATGGACTTGACTTGTAGGTACAGTATTCAGAAAGACTACCATTTTCTACATCATCTCTGTACCACTCATTTAGTCTTGCTTGGTTTCTATGACTATCATTAAAATAATGCATAAATAAAACACTGCCATTTTCTTTCCCTTTCATCAGCAAGCTGAAAAATAGTTGTATTGACTGCCAAAGATTTTTGTTTAAAATTCTACAATTTCTAAAGTAGGTGAGTACTTTGGGTTTACCTGGACAGGTGCAATTTTAGGTTCACCTTGGTTGTAAGATAAAAGCTATATATAACAACAGTACCATGAATGTGTTTAATAGTGGGAACTAGAAGGCAGTTGTATGTGTGTGTCTATGTGATTTCAATTTTTAATATAACTTTAACAAATTTTTCAGTCATATTACAATGTATACAGTGTGGCAGTCATGCTACACACATATAGCATCATATCCCACCCAGTCATGTTATCCTGACACCAGCATCATGTCCCACCCAGTCATGCTATCCTGACACCAGCATAATGTTCTACCCAGTCATGTTATCCTAACACCAGCATCATGTCCCACCCAGTCATGTTATCCTGACACCAGCATCATGTCCCACCCAGTCATGTTGTCCTGATGCAAGCATCATGTCTCACCCAGTCATGTTATCCTGATACCAGCATAATGTTCTGCCCAGTCATGTTATCCTAACACCAGCATTATGTTCTACACAGTCATGTTATCCAGACACCAGCATCATGTTCTACTGGTCATGTTATCCTGACACCAGCATTATGTTCTACCCAGTCAAGTTATCCTAACACCAGCATCACATCCCACCCAGTCATGGTATCCTGACACCAGCATCATGTCCCACCCAGTCATGTTATCCTAACACCAGTATCATGTTCTACGCAGTCATGTCATCCCATCACCTGCATCATGTCCCACCCAGTCATGTTATCCTGACACCAGCATTATGTTCTACACAGTCATGTTATCCAGACACCAGCATCATGTTCTACCAGTCATGTTATCCTGACACCAGCATTATGACCCACCCATTTATGTTATCCTGACACCAGCATCATGTTCTATTCAGTCATGTTATCCATACACCAGCATCATGTTCTACCCAGTCATGTTATCCTGACACCAGACCAACCAGACCTAACACTAATCACTTAATGCTGAGTGCCAAGTGAGGCAGCTACTAGTACCATACCATTTTAAAAGTCTTTGGTATGATTCTGCTGGAGTTTGAACCCATGACCTCCCACATCCAAAGCGGATATTACAACCACTTAGGTCATTGGATCAGTTGGCACTAGAAGGATTTGGTTGACTCTGGATATCAATGACCAGTTTTAGACCAAATTTGCTGTACCAAGAAACCATGATTATCTTGTTAGACTTATCATGGCCATGAACAAAAGTTAATATAGAAAATACATGTTTCTTCTTGCAGCTAGAGTGGCTTCATTCTTTGCCCAAAGCCATACAGAATCTATGGTGAAGGTACATGACTGAAACTGTAATCTTTTTGCAAAAACTGACTTTCTTTCTTTACCTAAACTAACCTTAAAATTTGATATTTTTTTTCTTCAAATCAATAGAGTTTTACTTATTCCATGTCCAAACCATCAATGAAGATTGTTTAGATATATGAAATTGTACTTAAATCATCTTTTCTCTAAGCCAGTAACCTTGACCTTTGACCTAGATTACTCTCAAACTGATAGGCTTCATACTTTCCTAATGTACAAGCCATCTACAAATATGGTTCAAGACTGATCAAGAACATTTTTTTGAAAAGTCTATATTTTCTTCAATCAGTGACCTTGACCAGTACCCCAAAAATCAAATGATCTCTTTTGAACCCGAAATGCAAGTTCTTTACAAAATCATAAATTCAAGGAGTCAGGATACAAATTCAGTAATTTTCCAATGATTTAAGGACGAATCCCTGGGTAATAAAGATGAATGGCATATGAATAGACATGGACATGTATATCAAAGTGATCCTCAAAGTTGCAATGTTTACACATGTAAATGTCTTCATTTCATTTACTGTCTGTAAACCATTACAAAACTGGTAATTATTTGAATGAACATGCACATATGCTGGTATTAGCCAATGCATCTGTCCTGGCATCACATGCAGATACATTATCAATGCATTGGTCCTGGAAGCACGTCAAGGTGAGGTATTAGTTTTTATCATGTACATATAGATAGCAGCACAAGACAAAAAAACAATGATTCCAAGGATGTTCTTTCTAATTTGTTCAACACATTCAACAAAAGCATGTCATATGAAGTTAGTTATGACAAACAGTAAATGATTCATTCTTGACGGAGGTACAAAAGACAAACAGCAAATGATACATTCTTGAGGGAGGTAAATCATGCACAGTGTCAGTGCCTTACATACAAATATCAGCTGTATGCCTAATGTGTAAAATGGTGGAAAGGTTGAGGTTGTAATTAAGCTGATTAAATGGCATTATGTATATAATATGTACATCTTTTAAAAGCTTAGTAAATGTTGTAGTATTACACTATACTGGACTCAAAACAAAAGTCATCTGATTGTAAGTAAAATGCCAATATATTTTGGCATATTTATCCAATTTAACAATTATAAATATGTCAAAAAAGTAAAATAATCATGCCTTTTACTCTATGGAAGCAATTACAAGCTTTACTGTCAGGATTTTGTATCTATTAGAGTACAATTACAAGCTTTATTGTATTTTTGTATCTATTAGAGTACAATTACAAGCTTTACTATCAGGATTTTGTATCTATTAGAGTACAATTACAAGCTTTATTGCCAGGATTTTGTATCTATTAGAGTACAATTACAAGCTTTACTATCAGGATTTTGTATCTATTAGAGTACAATTACAAGCATTACTGTCAGGACTTTGTATCTATTAGAGTACAATTACAAGCTTTACTATCAGGATTTTGTATCTATTAGAGTACAATTACAAGCTTTACTGTCAAGATTTTGTATCTATTAGAGTACAATTAGAAGCTCTATTGTCAGGATTTTATATCTAATAGAGTACAGTTACAAGCTTTACTGTCAGTATTTTGTATCTATTAGAGTATAATTACAGGCTTTACTCTCAGGATTTTGTATCTATTTGAGTACAATTATAAGCTTTACTGTAAGTATTTTGTATCTATTAGAGTTCAATTAAAAGCTTTACTGTAAGTATTCTGTATCTATTAGACTACAATTACAAGCTTTACTGTCAGGATTTTGTATCTATTAGAGTACAGTTACAGGCTATACAGTAAGTATTTTGTATCTATTAGAGTACAATTACAAGCTTTACTGTCAGGATTTTGTATCTATTAGAGTACAATTACAAGCTTTATTGTATTTTGTATCTATTAGAGTACAATTACAAGCTTTACTATCAGGATTTTGTATCTATTAGAGTACAATTACAAGCTTTACTGTAATTATTTTGTATCTGTTAGAATACAATTACAAGCTTTATTGTCAAGATTTTGTATCTATTAGAGTACAATTAGAAGCTCTATTGTCAGGATTTTATATCTAATAGAGTACAGTTACAAGCTTTACTGTCAGTATTTTGTATCTATTAGAGTATAATTACAGGCTTTACTCTCAGGATTTTGTATCTATTTGAGTACAATTATAAGCTTTACTGTAAGTATTTTGTATCTATTAGAGTTCAATTAAAAGCTTTACTGTAAGTATTCTGTATCTATTAGACTACAATTACAAGCTTTACTGTCAGGATTTTGTATCTATTAGAGTACAGTTACAGGCTATACAGTAAGTATTTTGTATCTGTTAGAGTACAATTACAATCTTTATTGTCAGGATTTTGTATCTATTAGAGTACAGTTACAGGCTATACAGTAAGTATTTTGTATCTGTTAGAGTACAATTACAGGCTATACAGTAAGTATTTTGTATCTGTTAGAGTACAATTACAAGCTTTACTGTCAGGATTTTGTATCTGTTAGAGTACAGTTACAGGCTATACAGTAAGTATTTTGTATCTGTTAGAGTACAATTACAAGCTTTACTGTCAGGATTTTGTATCTATTAGAGTACAGTTACAGGCTATACAGTAAGTATTTTGTATCTGTTAGAGTACAATTACAAGCTTTACTGTCAGGATTTTGTATCTATTAGAGTACAGTTACAGGCTATACAGTAAGTATTTTGTATCTGTTAGAGTACAATTACAAGCTTTACTGTCAGGATTTTGTATCTATTAGAGTACAGTTACAGGCTATACAGTAAGTATTTTGTATCTGTTAGAGTACAATTACAGGCTATACAGTAAGTATTTTGTATCTGTTAGAGTACAATTACAAGCTTTACTGTCAGGATTTTGTATCTATTAGAGTACAGTTACAGGCTATACAGTAAGTATTTTGTATCTGTTAGAGTACAATTACAAGCTTTACTGTCAGGATTTTGTATCTGTTAGAGTACAGTTACAGGCTATACAGTAAGTATTTTGTATCTGTTAGAGTACAGTTACAGGCTATACAGTAAGTATTTTGTATCTGTTAGAGTACAGTTACAAGCTTTACTGTAAGTATTTTGTATCTATTAGAGTACAGTTACAGGCTATACAGTAAGTATTTTGTATCTGTTAGAGTACAATTACAGGCTATACAGTAAGTATTTTGTATCTGTTAGAGTACAGTTACAAGCTTTACTGTAAGTATTTTGTATCTATTAGAGTACAGTTACAGGCTATACAGTAAGTATTTTGTATCTGTTAGAGTACAGTTACAGGCTATACAGTAAGTATTTTGTATCTGTTAGAGTACAGTTACAGGCTATACAGTAAGTATTTTGTATCTGTTAGAGTACAGTTACAAGCTTTACTGTAAGTATTTTGTATCTGTTAGAGTACAGTTACAGGCTATACAGTAAGTATTTTGTATCTGTTAGAGTACAGTTACAGGCTATACAGTAAGTATTTTGTATCTGTTAGAGTACAATTACAGGCTATACAGTAAGTATTTTGTATCTGTTAGAGTACAGTTACAAGCTTTACTGTAAGTATTTTGTATCTATTAGAGTACAGTTACAGGCTATACAGTAAGTATTTTGTATCTGTTAGAGTACAGTTACAGGCTATACAGTAAGTATTTTGTATCTGTTAGAGTACAGTTACAGGCTATACAGTAAGTATTTTGTATCTGTTAGAGTACAGTTACAAGCTTTACTGTAAGTATTTTGTATCTGTTAGAGTACAGTTACAGGCTATACAGTAAGTATTTTGTATCTGTTAGAGTACAGTTACAGGCTATACAGTAAGTATTTTGTATCTGTTAGAGTACAGTTACAAGCTTTACTGTAAGTATTTTGTATCTATTAGAGTACAGTTACAGGCTATACAGTAAGTATTTTGTATCTGTTAGAGTACAATTACAGGCTATACAGTAAGTATTTTGTATCTGTTAGAGTACAGTTACAGGCTATACAGTAAGTATTTTGTATCTGTTAGAGTACAGTTACAGGCTTTATCTCATTTTTATAGCATAGTTAGTGCATAATGTACTCTTACCAGTATTTTCAATGTCCCTCATTTATTTGTATAGTCCCTCATTTATTTGTATAGTCCCTCATTTATTTGTATAGTCCCTCATTTATTCAAATTGTCCCTCATTTATTTGTATTGTCCCTCATTTATTTGTATTGTCCCTCTTTTATTCAAATTGTCCCTCATTTATTTGTATTGTCCCTCATTTATTTGTATTGTCCCTCATTTATATTTATTCTGCCTCCAAAATGGTGTATGTCCCCCAGATCTGGAGTGTGGGGGACATCCTATGTGGAACAAATGCTTCAAACAAACTGTGCAAATCAATTAGAGGCAATACAGTACATAGCAGGCAACTAAACATAAACAACAAACTTTGAATTAACATCAAAGAGAGACAATCATTACAGCAGTAGATTATTTCTAACATTGGAGCAAGACACTATAACAGCAACAAACAAGAATAGGCTATATTTAATAATCAGGTAAAATATTACGATTATAAAGTCAAAGGTTTTACAAGTTTCCAGTAAATACAATCTGAAAATAAATATTTAAATAATTAAATAATTTATATTAATAACCCTATGAAATATACAGGTATAACTCTGTATACCCCTCAAACAATTACCATATTTAATTCTGCCATAATTGCACATCTCCGAGAGTATCCCTCCCAATGTTCTTGGCACAAAAAGGAGATCAATTACTTACCAACACAAATTTTCTGAATTTTTCACAAATCAGATCATGCCTTGGTTGCAAAAGTTAGTTTCACATTAAAATTGGTGGGGTTTGTGGGGGGGGGAGAGAGAGAGGAGGAAATATGGCCTCTTCTTTTTTGTTCTAATGCTAAAAATTATTTTCATAAAGAGATCTATGCATGTTTTTGGTTGACAACACTACAAAAAACCCACAGAAGCAATAGAAGTTTATTTTTGTTTACCTTATCTGTATCAGTATGAATCAGCTACAGTAAATCAAGGAATAAAAATACATGACATAATGTACAATTTCTTGCCATGATTGTGACATACAATTACAGAGCTATGACAGTCATGTACAATTATAGTGTCATGACTGTCATGTACAAATAGTGCCATGACTGCAATGTACAATACAGTGCCATGATTTAATATGCCATGATAGTAATGAACAGTGCCATGACTGTAATGTACAATTACAGTGCCATGACTGTAATGTACAATTACGGTGCATGACTGCAATGTACAATTAGTATCACAATTGTAATGTACAATTACAATTACTATGTCATTACTGTAATGTAGTTACAGTGCCATGATTCTAATATACACTTACAGTGTAATAATTGTAAAGTGTAATGACTTTGTCATGACCATAATGTACAATGACAGTATCATGACCGTAATGTTATTACTGTGCCGTAATTATAATGTACAAATACAGTACCATGGCTGCAATGTACACATGCAGTGTCATCACTGTAATATAGTTACAGTACCATGACTGTGATGTATATTAACAGTGTTATGACTGTAATGTACTTACAGTGCCATGATGTAATGTACACTTACAGTGACATGATTGTAATGTACAATTACAGTGCTACAATTATGAAATATATTTTTTAAAAACTCTCAAAATGTGTGCATTATTTCAACAGGATGAAAAAAAACACAACAAGAAATCAAAGTAGGCTGAGATTGCTCCTCTGGATGACAATTGCCTAAAAATCAAATAAAAGAGCTGGAGAAAAAAACTAGGTTGGTAGTATCCATACACTCAAAATCTCTTTAAATTGTGTTGATTAGTTATATAAACAGTCAATTAAAGCTGTCCTCCATTTTCTTTTATCTTGATCCATATATAATGCCATATGTTATGAACTGAATAATTTCCTGCAATTTGATTGGATATAAGTGGTCACGTGATAATGATGAAGAATTTTTTTTATACATCAGTAAATTCTGTGGCTTATTTTTGGTTCCAACATTCCAGGTAATTGTATATGAGCTTTATCTTTAAACAAGTCTTACACCATAATAATAACAAACTTCAAACATCCACCTTTCTGACTTCTGACCAAAATATGTAACCCCCGATCAAAATCTCCCATTGTAAGTTAAAACAATACAGTAAATCTGCATTTGAACACTCACCCCTTTTGCAGTTTTTACAAGCCAATCTTCATAAATTATTACATATTGCTTCAACAATGTTTCACCTGTTGTTACTAACGGTGAGGGTCATATGTTGAGTAAGGGATCTCACTAAAAGCTGACATGGTTTAGCTTTGAAAGATCAAAATGTGTAGAGAACAAGAACAACGAACACTATAACAATGCATGTTATGTGCAAGCATAATGTTAGAAAAAAAGAATAACCTGATTAAACAGCATCAACCAATTTTACTATATATTAAAATAATTATCATAATAATACATTACTGGCATGACCTGCTATGACACTCTACCTGATATTACTGTATAAATAGTTTGGCTAGTGAAGATCTGGTTACTTATCAATTTACAGTTAACATTCTGATGAAGGAAAACTTTCATCTACTTAAACATGAACATTTTGTTGATTAAATCTGCTAATCTGAATAGAGAAAGGAAGTAAATTGAAATTATAAGGATTAAATGATCATGGTTGGGTTTTATTTAATGTGTAGATTTTACCTAATCACTCACAAAAGTTAATGTAAAGTTCTTTAATTACTTTGTGATTGATTAGGTAAAATTTACACATCAAATAAAACCCAACCATGATCATTTAATCCCAGAATGACAACAGCTAAGCATCGCTGGTACTCAGCTAAAAGGCATTTATACAACAATATCTGTCAACTCTGGCTCAAACCTGTTGAACAAAAATTAATTATATCAAAAAAGTTTACTAAAGTTTTTTTCTGTTAGTACAAAATGTAAAACACTTGTAAGTCAAGTCCAAATGCAAATACCCATAATGCACTGGCAAATACCAATTTGTGTAGTTTGTTAGGAGTAATCAGTGGATTACTGATTCGAAAGTACATTATGCAGCAGATAATCAGGATCTATGTTAATTTTAGCCCAACTCAACTTACAAACAATATACAGTAACTAATAGCATCCATATATGATCATAGATCGACAAATTTAAAATGTTTTTATATGAGAATAATTTCAGTCAGAGTTGGTCTAAGAGAAATTTATGAAGAAATCATTTAAAAGTTTATAAATTTCAATAATGGTGTGAAATTGTGATCGTAATACTTCTGAATAAAATTGATAGGGTTTCATACCAAAA
This sequence comes from Potamilus streckersoni, assembly GCA_016746295.1. NCBI lineage: Eukaryota > Metazoa > Mollusca > Bivalvia > Unionida > Unionidae > Potamilus > Potamilus streckersoni. The sequence goes on along the minus strand of JAEAOA010000166.1, from coordinate 559,179 downwards.
CACTGTCAGTCAAATTAAGTCAAATTCCTTTGACCAATTTTTCGTTCAAAGAAGTTTTGTTTCTTTTTTTCTTATATAACAACAGAGATAATATCTTAAGTGTGAACAGCGTACAAACCTGAAGCCTTCCTAACATGACGTTTTCTGTCAAATTTATTTCAGTTATTTTGGGGATGAACTCATTTATAGTTTGTTTTTTTTAAAAAATGGCTGCCATATCTGTGTATGATTTATTAAGTGAAAGATCTTCATATGATTTGTATCAAAGTAAATTCAATTCTTTTGAGCAATTTTTCATCAGTAGTTTCTTTAATGTTTTTATTTAATAGTAGCAATATTTTACAAGTTGAATATCATAAGGCTTTCACACTAGTAAGGCCTTCACACTTCATGAGGACTTCACACTTCATAAGGCCTTCACCCTAGTATATCTTCAGTTTAGTTCTTCAGAATCTGTGGAGTGCTATAAACAGAAGCTATTGTAATCTTTTTCAACTCTATAATACTGGTGGTCACATTTTATGTCAAATTGCATCAGTTGAGTACACCTGCCTGCATATGATGTGATGGCAGATCAGTGTCTATGTTGTTTGCACAGTTGAACTTGACTTAAAAAGTGAGCATAAATCCAAGAGGCATTAATCTTTTTTAATAACTCAGTATACTAATTTGAGCTGGTTACTACAACATATATCAAATATTGTGACAATAAACTTTATAGTTTTTCTTTTCAGAAAATATGAGCATAATGAATATTATTTTTTAAAATGATATTTCAGCTATAATACTTACCTGATTACATTTTACATTAGACAACTTTCTTTGCTACCAAAGAATCCAGCCTGCCTGGAAAGACAGAAAAACTTTGTTCTGCCTCATTAAAAATATTTTTTAAAAAAAATTATAAAAAAAAAAATAAAAAAAAATATGCAGTTAAAGGGAAGCAACTCTCACTGGTTAACTCCCCTTTTTACTTGAAAGGTGGTTATAATAATAAAGTCATTATATGCTTGATTTTATAACTCACTTCAACCAAACAGCTAGTGCTTGTGGTGCTATGTCTTGCTTCCTGGCTGTTGCCATGTTCCCCGTATAATTCAGATAATATTTGAGAACGCATTTGGGATAATGGAGAGATAACCTCTCTCTACATATCGATCAAGGAGATGGGCCAATGGTTATTTGCTGCTTGCCCAGTGACAGAAACCTGCTTTTCACAATAAAACCAGGTTTTATTATTAACACAACTGATATAAGAAAGCTGATTGATGGATGCGGATGACAGGAGCTCGAATTTGGATGAATTAAATCATGTCAACACTAAGGAGATATTTCATTTGAGGACTAAGGTGAGTCATCATGGTCTAGAAAGATCAAAACTGGACTCTAAGTCAGAAAGTCCTTGTTCTGTTAAATACTGTCTACAGAATCCCTTTAAGGTGATGCAGGGTAAGTTCTTCAGAGAGAAAAAGAAGTTGGCCAGCTGAATAATAGAAGTAGACAGTGGCATCACGCTAACTATGTGATACCATTTGTTTCAAACCTTCTATTTTGATTCTTATGTTTTCAGTGTGGAGGACTTTCAAGCTGTTGTGATACTCTCCAGATCTTAAGTTTCACATTCGTTTTCTCTTGAAGCTGGTGATCTGGGTTGCTTGAGCATGGTACGGTCACTATAAGTTTCTTGGATATATCAGTTGCCATTTTGATCAGATTGCTCCTCCAAAATTTTGTCCCACTACAGAGAGGTGATCAGAACTTTCATCAGCTTAAGTTCCTCACCTTCTGAATCACTTGATTGATGAAAAGATGTAGGCCCAAAATTGCTGCCAGATGACAGACAGATGACAGACAGATGACTGATAGAACAGTGACTGCTCATGCTGCTGGACACAAAAAAAATGAGTAGACAAGGATGGGCAATTCTATCTCATCATAAAGAGATCCAATTTAGGTTGCACCCAATAGTACACAGACTCAGTCAGATGTGGATGGACAGAAAGAAGCAGTTGTCCTCTCCTTGACAGTGAGTTAGCTAAAATGACGAGCAGTCCAGGCATGTGATGGAACCTGAATATTTATCTGGTAGGCCAAAACTAATTCCAAAGAATGGCCCAAAAGACCATTTTGTCCCTCCCCTTTTGAGATATGTAACCACTACCTAACAGTATCAGGACAGCATGTCCATGCGAGCATTCTATCCGAGGCATTGAGAATGGCTTTCACTTCCACAATGATGATGTCAAGAGCCATCTCCTAATGTGCCACTTACCCATTGTAGATTCTGTTAGCAAGTGTTCTCTCCATCCCGTCAGACTGGCATCTGTATGAATCATTATTTTCAGTTGTGGGTTTTTAGGGGGTATTTAAGCTGTGAACCATATCATGTCTTGCCATTGGCGAATAAAGTTTTTTAATGTGGACTGAGATTTGTAAAGGCAGCTAAAATTATCAAGTATCAAATCTGCTGCATTATCAAACTGAGGAGTTGAAGAAACTCCCTAAGGGAGACAAGACAAAGGTTTGATTTGAAATCCTCTCTGCATTAATGTTTCTGATGCATTAGGGAGGGAGACATAAGATTGGGGTGTGTTAAATACTCCCTACACAGATGGATAAATTATTGCAAGGGAATAAGGTTCAACTGCTTGATGTTATCCTAGTCTGTAAATGATGGCAAGATGTTATTTTTATATCTTTGACTACAACCAAAATTACCCATTGTTTTGAAATACGTCATTTAGGTATACTGCCATCATTAAGGAGGAAATCATGCTTAACTATGTGATTATACAGTCTAATGTTTCGTGTAGGCCCAAAGGGCTTAGGTTGAGGCTGAAAAGAACATGGAATTTATATACTTTGCCATGATAGACAAAGTGAGGATATTTGCACAATGGATTAGAATTAGACAATACACATCAGACATTTCTAAGCTGATGATCACATAGTTGTTGCATATTACTGAAAGATGGTCTCTGCCATCTCCATCTTGAACTTCAAGTCCAAAATGAACTGGTTGAATCTGCTGACTCAGGTTGATCACAGGTCTCAATTTGGACTTCCTCACCAGAAACTGTCTGGAGTAAAAGCTTTGATTATACAGTTTTCATACAATCTCCACTTTATCTATAATAGACATATCTACTTTTGTCTACCTTAATGGGATTGCTTGGGGTTTCTGTCATAAAGAGGGTTGCTGAAAGTGGAAGCGACCTGATAAATGAGGTTCTAAGGCCCACTGATATAAACTTGAACCATCAACTGTGGAAAGAAGATGATCCAAGCCTGATTAAAAAGGAGGGAGTTTGGTGCCCACAGGTGTTTCACTGTCTTGGAGAAACTGCAATGATCACAGGTGTTTCACTGTCTTGGGGAAACTGTAATGATCACAGGTGTTTTATTGTCTTGGGGAAACTAATGATCACAGGTGTTTCACTGTCTTGGGGAATCTGTAATGATCACAGGTGTTTCACTGTCTTGGGGAAACTGTAATGATCACAGGTGTTTTATTGTCATGGGGAATCTGTAATGATCACAGGTGTTTCACTGTCTTGGGGAAACTGTAATGATCACAGGTGGGTAGTGATAGGCTTTGAGAATTATCTCCCCTCTTAAAGTGACAGTGAAAAGCAGGGATGTTTTATTGCCTCTAACCTGCATAGCTATTCCTTTGCCTCTATTGTATCCCTGCTGATGATTGTCCCTTCTTTGGAATGGTTTCTGAGCAGGATATATGGATCTGAGAGCATGTGTTGAGAGATCTAATGGTAATTCTTGTACAGCATATTTTCCGACCTCCTCAACTAAACCAATGAAAAGAAATGGAGAACTGAAAAGGAGGGTGCACAAAGTTGCCACATGGTGACACTTTGAAAAGGAAAAGTGCAAGACAACATCTCTTCTGAACAAAAAAAGACAATTTTGCAAGTCTATCAGAAACCATATCTGGCAATATAGCTCACTGAATTCAAGGCAAGGAAAATTGCTAAGGCTGCCAAGTCAAGTAATGTTATAACATTCCTCATTAGCTTGAATGTGGAAATGAAAACTGGCTAATTCACCTTTCAACAGTGTGGGGCATTTTTCTGTATTCTGATTGGATATAAATGGTCACTTGATACTGATGAAAAACGTTTTACACACAAGTAAATTTTGTGCATTATTTTTGGTTCCTACATTTCAGGTAATTGTATATTAAGCTTTATCTTGAACGTCTTACACCATAATAATAATAAACCTCAGAAATTGTGATTTCTAACCAATATGTGTAACCCCCTGATCAAAATCGCCCATTATAATTTAAAGGAATGTAATTGCGCAGTGTGCTGTTCTACTGTGCCATTCAGAGAAAATCAATTTGCAACCACTGTACAGACATTTGTATGAGTGGACAGGTTTATCAATGGTCAGAAAGGCATACAGGGTTTGACTGGTAGACAGAATGACTATCTAGTTGTCCATTGATCCATACAAGTCAAATTGAAGCTTCCTTTGTCTTACTGTCTGTCCCTCTGTACAAGTCAAATTGAAGCTTCCTTTGTCTTACTGTCTGTCCCTCTGTACAAGTCAAATTGAAGCTTCCTTTGTCTTACTGTCTGTCCCTCTGTACAAGTCAAATTGAAGCTTCCTTTGTCTTACTGTCTGTCCCTCTGTACAAGTCAAATAATTTGCCCTCACACATATCTTGCAAGTCTTATGGGTGTGGTACACAGACAGGGTGCTGAGTATATTAACTCATATGGGTGTGGTACACAGACAGGGTGCTAAGTATATTAACTCATATGGGTGTGGTACACAGACAGGGTGCTAAGTATATTAACTCTTATGGATGGAGAGAGATAAGACTCTGTACCCTCATGCTCCAGACAGGGTTATATTTGACTCATGCTTCCGGGGTGGAGCTAAAGGTTCCCCAAACATTTCATGCTGTTCCATTAACAACAATCTCAGTAATATAATCTTATTTATTTATTTGAGAGAGCATATACATCTCTCATTTCAACTGCATTAAGATCTCATTCTGTCTGCAGAGTCTTCAAAGGGGTTGGAGAGGCATCCCCCATTAGGTTTGTGAGAGATTCTAAAGTAAGATGAAAGCTAAGGAGCCAAAAAGAAATAGTGCTCTTTTTTGAGCTGTATTTTAAAGACATTACACCAATTATTCTCTGCCCATGTGACACAAGACATGAGACCAATTATTCTCTGTCCATGTGACACACATTTTACAGGTGTGTGAAGATGAGCATTTTGTATAGAGCATGCACATGTGATGTGATGCACACAAATCTCTTGTACATAATGTACCATGTTTTCATCCCTGTAATGAAAAAGATAAAACACACACACACACACACACACACACACACAAAAACACACACATACACACAGTCAACTGTATTATAAAAATGAGTCATATTAGACCTAAAGAGAATATCCTGGAAATTTATTCCACCAATGAAACAAACTATAATAATTTAAAAAATATATGTGGTTCCCAAAGACAATGTTACAAGAAGGAAGAACTGTATTAATTCTAAATATCAAACTATTCTACCTTCATAATGGTATCTGTATCAGCAAGGGCCTGTTTTGCCAAATATCGTTCTCGTTTTATTTTTAGTTCCAGTGACTCTGGCACATCAGGCACAAGGATGTCTATCAGATGGCAGATACCAAACACCACATGCTGAAAACAAAGACAGCAAAACCTGACTGAAAGATCCATGCCAAGTGAAAGAGACTGTCTATAAACTTAAGAGTTTTGTCTGGCATCCAAAAATCCTTGCATAATTTTTGCAATAAAACATATCTAACTTGGCTAACACATCTAACATGGTTAACACATCTAACATGGCTAACACATCTAACATGGTTAACACATCTAACATGGTTAACACATCTAACATGGTTAACACATCTAACATAGCTAACACATGATACTTATCATTTTGCAGCATGTCCAGCCTTGTTGCATATAGAGAAAACTATATTTTATAAATATTGATGATGGTGAAGTTTGTTAAAAATGAGTTTGTTGATGTGCAATTTTTGACTAATAGGCATTTAAAGGACTCCTTCATAAAAGGGACACCTGTCTATGGCGAACAAACTCATTCCATTCTGTGACTGTACAGAAAGGTTTTGTTATATTCAATATATAGATCAAATGCAGTATTAGAATGTAAACTGTAGTACAGTTGATAGAAATAGAAATTATATTTATCTAAAAATGTGTTGTTGTTGTTGTGGGCTTAAAGCCTTTATTCAGCACTGTATGGGCTATACATGGTGGTCTTTTGTACCCAGTAACTAGTGCAAGAAAAACCCAGAAACAGACCCACAGGAATCTACTGGCAAGCTTTCTCACAAACACATACAGGCCAAGCCTTGGACTGGAACCCATGTGGACAGAGGTGAGTTTCTCTGAGAATTCTTATCTGACCACCTTAATGTATTCTGCAAACTCTTAAGTCCACCCTTCCCAACAGATAAACAATTTTGCATATATAACTTTATCAAATTATAAGATGTAGACAAAGAGAAGAAACACTAAATTACCTCCCTTTCCCAACTCTGTCTACCTTTATACTTGATGTTTATCAGTTTAAGCTTCAGTGAAACATCAAGAACAATCACATTGCAGGAAGGTATGGATGTGCTTAAAAATGATGTGATTAGGCAATAATGCTATACAAAAAGATGTACTTCCCGTGTTGAATACATTCCAAAATTACATTAATGTTAGGAGAATAAGTAAAACAAGTAAAATATGCATCAGTATTCGATTTCTACTGGGGGTGGGGGTGAAATGTTGTCAATATACTGACATTATTTCCATCTTGATACCCATGTTGATGCAAGAGAATCAATACTAAACAATACTGACCCTATTCAAGTTGCCTTAGTCTTCAGTGGTCCTGAATAAATATTAGTCATTTGCATTTATTTTGATTAAACAGAATTAGTTCTTCCAGATCTGAAATGTTTAGTCACTGCTAAACTTAAATATGATTTGGTTAAAATAAGATTTCATCTGCTACAGCTGTATCATGAAACTCAATTCTGTCATAACAAAAGAAAAATTATTGATAATACACATTTGACTTTTACTAATTCACATATGGTGACTAAGTCACATGGTTTGACAGCTGTCAACCCACCTCAGTTCCATGAAATGTTTTTATCCTGTTGGCATGTTTAGCCACTGACAACATGCATCAACATAAAGACCATATTCCAGATTTTGCTCCCCATGTACGATTTCATTACCACACTGATCATTTAAAATCCACTTTATGCCAAGTCTATCTGTTGCTTCATATATTGTTTACTTGATTTGTAGGCTACACTTCCAGTGTGTCATGCAGTGAAATATGTTACATTCAATTATGATTGGTACTTTTTATTTGTTCAAGTCAATGGTAAAACAATATCGGCCAATCAGAACTTTGATTTGTTTGCTGCATGACACATGGATGAATTGGCATTTAACAAGATCCAAATAGATACAAAACAAGACAGAAACTTTGCACAAAGTGGCTTTTAAGAGATCTGTAAAGTACTTAAATTTTACATGAGGAACTGGATTAAAAGGTCTCCTTATATGCTGTAAGAATCAAAACAGTGCTGTAGCAGCCAATGACACTCAAGATACAGTATATAATATGAAATGAATACAAAATTAATAAAACAAAAATTATGATTGCAAGCTGAAATAAAAAATGTATACTTACTTCAAATACTATAACAAAGGTTAGTCTTACAGCTAGTAGATGCCAAAAGAACAAATTAAACTCCCCATTTCTGTCTCGGAATGAATTGTACCTAAAATAAAACAAATTGATGCAAATAAAACTATAATTGCAAATATGTTTCAAATGCAGAACAGTTATCCCCCCTTCACCTAATTTATGTCAAGAATGCTAAATTTCTTGTTTTAAAAGTCTGCATAACCTTGAAAATAATATTTAATAAAAATTAAAGCATTAGTTTGAGAATAAATGAATATAAATATTTCATAACAAATGGAACCAACCACTACCAAAAGTGGCAGACCAACTTGTGCATTAAATAAATTTCTTAAGTCACTTTTTACTATTTCAATGCAATTTTTAACCAAAATGTACACTTTCAAAAGACCATACTCATAAATTTGTCAAACAAATATCCAGAAGGCTATTTTTTTTTCATTGTGGCTACTTCTGCAGAATATAATCAATTGCTATTAGAGAATAAACAAGCTGAATTTTTTTTAAAAAACCCAAACAATACACCATATTTTCTGGCTGACACTTGTAAAATATATGCCTTTTGTTACTGTTTGCCTCCAGCTGAATTACTTTTATAAATCAATAAAAATCATATCTAGTTACAATCACCTTTAGAAACATGCCCTTAAGCCACAAATGCAATTGAAAATTATAATCAATGACTGATCAAAAATCTGAGTCAAACAGGAGACATAACTCAATAAAAATGTTGCCAGAAAACAGTAAAAGTCTAATCTGTCCCAGCTCTTTTTAATATAACACCTCAAACAAAATTTGTTTTAAATCCAATAAATATTTCCAGCTATATGAATCACAAACTGAGGGACAAAATGTCATTAAAAATGGCCATAACTGCACAAAGTTGTGCCATAAAATGGTAAAATTAGCAGGACCTAAATCTTCTTAATTTGTGTGTGTATGCATGTCTGTACATGTGCATGCATGTGTGTGTGTGTGTGAGAGTGAGTGAGGTGGATGCTCTAACCACTTAGTCCACTCAAGCAGTCTCTTCTTAAACTTCATACAAAATCTGATCTTGATTCAATTGAAGACTTTCATTGTAATTAAGTGTAAATTAAACTGAAGTGCAAAGTTTAGTTGAACAGTGGAAAAACCTCAGAAAATATGGCAGAGAAAATGAAACTTTCTCTGTGTCTTCTTAATTTAATCCATAAAGTCCTGGAAAAGAATTTAATTGAAACGTATTTGATATGGTGTTTTACAGCAGAGTGCCAAAGGAAATAGAGTTATGTGCCTTGACAATAGACAAGCCATGGTAGCTGATCTGGGCTATCTGATGGTAGGATTTGAAACCACACATGAAACCCTTTTGGTCCAGCATGCTAACTACTGGAATACCATGACTCCTGCCTCTGTTCTTCAGCTCTTACAATGATGCAAGTGGCCTATTCTACATATTCAGCGCTTAGGTGCAAACTATATTGACAAGAAAAGTTCCACGTGAAATATAGTCAGGTACCATAATGAGGTTTGGCAGAATATGAACTGACTCTATTCTTCAGCTGACTCAAACTTCACTTACCTCTTCTTAATAAAAAACCAAATCTGATTTGAATCCAACTAGCCCATCTGTAACCTAACTTCAAAAGTTACAGAATGACAACAAAACTGAAGAGCAAATGTCTAAGTTAAACAGGGTCTAATACACTGCACAAATGTTGGCAGGAAACAGAAAATCAAACATTGACAAAGGACTTCTTAATATAGAGCCTCATCCCAATCATGCCATAAAGTCCTTCAAATGTTATTCAGTAAAAAGAAGTCTATGGGCAAATGGAAATAAAATCAAAGGGCAAATAGAAATAAAGTCCAAGGACAAAATTATTAGTCAAACCAAAGCCATTACTCCAAACACTTTTGCCTGAACACAGCAAAAATCATCCCAGACCTAAAACAAAATTTGACTTTAAAGTCCACCAAATGGTAATGAATGAAAATTAAACTGAAGGACAAAGTTCCAAATCAAATGGTAAGCATTTTTAAACTCATTACAACTCTGCTGAAAGCAGAAAGAACTGAAACCAATCTATGGTTTATAGTTTGAATTTTCAATCTATTAAATATTTTAAAAGTTATCTGAGCAGAAATGCAATTTATGACAGCATGACATGCTGGAATGGGGCAGATAACCCGGAAATAAATATGATGAAGACAATAAACAAACAAAAAATATATAAACCAAGAAATTATTAGTTAATTGTTTTTGCTGTAATTTACTTTAAAGGATCACAATTGACAGATTAAATGACATTTTCAGCTAACCCTTACACACCCTGACATACAGCAATGCAGACATGATGACAGATGCATGGCACTGTATTTTGGTAACATTGTTGTGGTCGACACAAAACACATGCTACTCTGGCAGCCAAGTAAAACTAACCTGCATTCCTGGGTAAGTGTTCCGTTGGGAGCAAAGGCAAGGGTGAAGTTCGTATAGCCATTCAAATTCCAGTCATACTGATACTGATACAAAAGCCGTGGCAGGAACTCCGATGTAAATGCAATTAAAAAGGCCTATGAACAATAAAACAAAAGCTAGTAAATTCTGCTCAAAGTAACAATGAATTAAAAGACCAGTGGTACTTTATAATAAAATGTAAATTAAAAGTCTGTTGGTACTAAATATCAAAATATTAAATTAAAATTTATGGTGGTGAATAAACCCAAAATTGAATTAAAATTATGTTGGTACTGAATAAACCCAAGACATGATTCTAGTATTAAGTATAAAAATTTACTAAAAATGAATGGATGGCAATACAACAGCTTTGTACAACTATGTTCCCAGGTTTGATCTTCAAGTATGTATGTACAAGAATTAGTGGCAACATAACTAAGTTTAGTAATGTCTCTTTGGGTTTTTGAGTAGTTTCTGTGCAATTATGTTAACAATCAATAACAATTACATAAAGTTTATGAGCCGAGACATTCTTGGAAAAAGCATGTTTATTTCTGGGTAAAAATGTAAGCTTGTTATATCCAGATTTTCTTACAGAGCAACATAGAAACATTACTATTTATATTATTTTATAAATAAAAGTTAAAGTTGTACTTACATTGCTGATGACAGCCAATTTGGCAAGAGCATCAAGTATTGAAAACCAGACTCCAATATCCTGTGCCCTCTCTGCTACTGGACGTCTTGTTTCACAGACAAATTTGTGTGCATCAAGTCGTATCTCCACCCAATTATTCAGCAGAGCAAATAGTGGGGCCAAAGGAAATGCAGCAACAAATATTGTAATGAACCCAAACTGAAGGACTAAAACAAAAATAAGTTTAAAAGGCATTTTAAATAAGAATCATTTTTTTCCATGCATGCCACAGTACCATATACACACTCACATCTTAGACAAGCTCCATACTGCAAAGACCTAGATCTGACATAGTATAATACACTGGCAGATCTGGATCTTTGTTGTTTACAGTTAGACACAACTTATAAGTTAGAATATACAGTATATTAATTGGTAAAGTGTTGGACTTGTACTCTAATGCAACATGTTTGATAGCTGCCTAGGCAGTCTTGGGTGTGTCCTTGGGAAAGGCACTTGACCCCCATGATATAGCCAATAATGTGTTTAGACAGCCATTAAAATCAATTAAAACCAGGTATGCTCATGATATAGCCAATAATGTGTTTAGACAGCCATTAAAATCAATTAAAACCAGGTATGCTCATGATATAGCCAATAATGTGTTTAGACAGCCATTAAAATCATTTAAAACCAGGTATACTCATGATCAAGATAGTTAATAAACTTGTATGATGCAAGTATCAAATCATGATAGTATTAAATCACAAAATGAATGGGAACATTTGGATAGTTCTAAAAAAATTTAATCAAAAGCTAAGCATCACAGATTAAACATTTATTATATATTATTTGTGACAAAGGAACACTTATCCAACATGGTTCTACTGTGACAAATTATGCCTGTAAATAATGAATATACAAGCAAACAGCACTGACAAAATTTAGTTGTTACAAAGTATGTTTGAGAATAATGTACACCCAAATAAACAGTATAAACAAAACAGCAAACAGAAAGCACAGATTAAGATCAATGACAGTATCAGAATGACATCATTGACAGTATTAGAATGGCATTAATGACAATATCAGAATGGCATCATTGACAGTATTAAAATGTTTTAATGACAGTATCAGAGGCATCAATGACAGTGACAGTATCAGAATTGCATCAATAACAGTGACTGTATCAGAATGGCATTAACAACTATTAGAATGGCATCAATGACAGTATCAGAATGTCATCAATGACAATGACAAGCATTAATGACAGTATCATAATGACATCAATGACAATATTAGAATGGCAATAATGACAGTATCAGAATGGCATTAATAACTATTAGAATGGCATAAATGACAGTATCAGATTGACATCAATGACAGTATCAGAATGGCATCACAGACAGTGACAGTATTAGAATGGTGTCAATGACAGTATCAGAATGGAATCATTGACAGTATTAGAATGGCATCAATGACAATATCAGAATGGCATCAATGACAGTATCAGGACCAGACCCAAAGTTTTTAATGGGAGTTTCAAGAGTTTATTTTACAAAGACTATGTGAGTTATTTCCCTTCTCATCTCACCTCAGTGACTGGACTCGGGTTACAATATACTATTTCTGGGTTGGTATATATGAATGCAGTCCCAATCTATTTTTAGGGAATATTTTGCTTCTATTCATGATCCTTCGCTTAGATTTTGACATTCCAGGAAATGATTTAAATGAAATTGTTTATTTTTTAGAAGAAGGAGCAATTTGGTCTTTTGGTAACAATGCACTATGAGTTCATCATTGAAGATAATTTAAATTGTGATTTATTAGGATCTGAATGCACTATGCAATTCAGTGCTGACAAGTAAAAGATATGTACTTTACAGGACCCTCCCCCCCCAGTTCAAATTGGTATGCTCTATAAGGACGATAGAATGCCAAGTGGTCTAAGGCACTTACCATTACCAATTTCTCCTTTTTCTGGTCGGGGTATGAGTCTTGACTCAGTTAATATGAGCATGTGAGAAAAATTACCAGTAACTTTCCATCAAACGGTTGTTCTTCTCATAATCTTCCTGAGTTCCTCCTCTGCCGAATAAACTGGCCTATCATGTGCTGAAAATTGGCATCAAACCTGCCACACCCAACCGGCCACACCCAACTTGCTACATCAAACCCACCATACCACTATTTTGATTTTATCTTTAGACGAGATGAAATATACAATTTATAGATTAAATTTACTTGATATACCCTAAAAATCAAACATGTCAGATGGGCTAGTTCCTCATTTTTTGTGTCAGTCCACCATGATATTAGTTGAAAATGGACCACTGGGCTAGGGGCAATTTTACATGCTGTCCCCAAGCATATAGCATTCACATACTTGCGCTGTCATAAAATATATCTGAAAAGACCAGGATACATGCTTTTGTCTTTATAAATGTCTGCATTTTGTAAAATGAATGCTTACTGTGCAGTCTAAATTTACATGTGTATTACAATATCAGACCTGCCTAAGACATGTAGCATGATGTCCCACCCCAGTCTAAATTTACATGAGTGTTACAATATCAGATCTGCCTTAGACATGTAGCATGATGTCCCACCCCAGTCACGTTATCCTGACACCAGGTCAACCAGTCCTAACATTAACCTCTTAATGCTGAGAGTCAAGCAAGGAAGCTGTTAGTACCATTTTTTTAAGTCTCTGGCATGACTTTGCCAGGGTTTGAACCTGCAACCTCCTGCATCTGAGGTAGATGCTATAACCACTAGGTCACCAGAGCAGTGCACAAAATGTAAAATGCTTTCATTTGAATGGAAAATCATTAATAGCTTAAATTAATTTTTAAAAAGCCACACCCACCCATTTCCAGATATTCTTCAAAAAGACCCTCATTTTCTATAAGCTCATAGTCCTCCTCCCATCTGGTCCTGATAGCATTTTTATCCATCTTTATCTTCCACTTGTGTAACAATGCCTTTATTTTCCTGTGAAAGAAAAATGGCAACTTTGAAGAATCTGAACCCATAATCACAAAACTCAATAAATGGAGTACACACGCTGACTAAATTTCGGATGGTTAGTGATTCCCACATATACTCACTTATAAATTTTGTCCAGCTGCAAATAACATAGATCCTGATATGCCATCGCATAATGCATCAGACGCACAGGGACAATGTCATTTGTTCTTTTAATTACTCCAAATAAATAGCAAATTTAGTCTGTGCGGTTTGCAGCTATGTTCAACTTAAACATGAGTATACATGGTAATAAATTCATTTGAATAGCAGAAAATCTACAACAAGTAAAAAGAGAGAATGCATCCATAATAAAGTAAATTTTAGCATTCTAGGAGAAAATTTAGTCTTCAACCTTATTCAATTCTTTTGCAAAAAGTCAAAATTTTTAGAATATTAGATCAAATCTGATTTTCAAGTCTGTGATCATAAAAAAGAACAAGACAACTAAATCCTGATGCTGAAGAAATGCTCTAGATAGAGTGTTGTTATATTGTGTTAGGTCCTAACCAAACTCTTGCCATAGTGTCGTCATACTGTGTTAGGTCCTAATCAAACTCTTGCCATAGTGTCGTCATACTGTGTTAGGTCCTAATCAAACTTCTAGCCATAGTGTTGTTATATTGTGTTAGGTCCTAATCAAACTCTAGCCATAGTGTCATCATACTGTGTTAGGTCCTAATCAAACTCTTGCCATAGTGTTGTCATACTGTGTTAGGTCCTAAACAAACTCTTGCCATAGTGTTGATATATTGTGTTAGGTCCTAATCACACTCTAGCCATAGTGTCATCATACTGTGTTAGGTCCTAATCAAACTCTTGCCATAGTGTTGTCATACTGTGTTAGGTCCTAAACAAACTCTTGCCATAGTGTTGTCATACTGTGTTAGGTCCTAATCAAACTTCTAGCCATAGTGTTGTTATATTGTGTTAGGTCCTAATCAAACTCTTGCCATAGTGTTGTCATACTGTGTTAGGTCCTAATCAAACTTTAGCCATAGTGTTGTTATATTGTGTTAGGTCCTAATCAAACTCTAGCCATAGTGTCATCATACTGTGTTAGGTCCTAATCAAACTCTTGCCATAGTGTTGTCATACTGTGTTAGGTCCTAATCAAACTCTTGCCATAGTGTCATCATACTGTGTTAGGTTCTAAACAAACTCTTGACATAGTGTCGTCATATTGTGTTAGGTCCTAATCAAACTCTTGCCATAGTGCTGTCATACTGTGTTAGGTTCTAATCAAACTCCATAGTGTTGTCATACTGTGTTAGGTCCTAATCAAACTCCATAGTGTCGTCATACTGTGTTAGGTCTTAATCAAACTCCATAGTGCTGTCATACTGTGTTAGGTCCTAATCAAACTCTAGCCATAGTGTCATCATACTGTGTTATGTCCTAATCAAACTCTAGCCATAGTGCTGTCATACTGTGTTAGGTTCTAATCAAACTCCATAGTGTTGTCATACTGTGTTAGGTCCTAATCAAACTCCATAGTGTCGTCATACTGTGTTAGGTCTTAATCAAACTCCATAGTGCTATCATACTGTGTTAGGTCCTAATCAAACTCCATAGTGTTGTCATACTGTGTTAGGTCCTAATCAAACTCTAGCCATAGTGCTGTCATACTGTGTTAGGTTCTAATCAAACTCCATAGTGTCATCATACTGTGTTAGGTCCTAATCAAACTCCATAGTGTTGTCATACTGTGTTAGGTCCTAATGAAACTCCATAGTGCTGTCATACTGTGTTAGGTCCTAATCAAACTCCATAGTGTCGTCATACTGTGTTAGGTCCTAATCAATCTCTTGCCATAGTGTAGTCATACTGTGTTAGGTCCTAATCAAACTCTTGCCATAGTGTAGTCATACTGGGTTAGGTTCTAATCAAACTCTTGCCATAGTGTTGAAAGAAAGAAAGAAAGAAAGAAATTAAAGAAAGAAAGAAAGAAAGAAAGAAAGAAAGAAAGAAAGAAAGAAAGAAAGAAAGAAAGAAAGAAAGAAAGAAAAGAATGAAAATATTCTTATTTGACATCTGTAAAGCTGGACTTGGACCATATTTATAAGAAAATTAAAATCATTGATGGCCTTAAGAACATTTGTTCATTATCAAACTCTTCAACAACTAATTACAAATGATCAAATCTAAAAGTAAGTAATATTCTTACATTATAATTTTGATTTCTTAACACAACTTAAATCCAACCTTGAAACCTGTCTGGTCAAACAAACTGATGATGTCTTCTTATATCTGCATTTTATTTAATTTTTTGGGTACTACAGAAGGAAGTTTCTGGACTGCATATTTCCTTCCCACTTGACCAAATGACTATTATAAATGAATGCCACACATAATACACAATAAAATGCCACTTTATACATAAACGAATTGCCACTTCACACAACATTAAAATGAAAACTACTTCACACATAGCATTAAAATTAATTGTCAGATCAGACATAATAACATTAAATGAAATCCCACTTAACACAAAAAAGTAAAGAGAAATGCTGCTTCACACATAAAATTAAAATGAAATGCCACTTCACACATAAAATAAAATGCTACTTCACACATAGTAACATTAAATGAAACTTACGGCACAAACACTTCTTGTATGTTGTTTATGATTTGCTTGCCAATCATTATAACTGCTAACTGTTGAGCAAGCTCTATGAGGCAGCCTCCATTATTACACTGAAGTAAGAAAAGATATATATACTATGAACAATTACCACCTAATAATCATCTCTGCTTGATAGTTAGAAACAAGTTAAGCTTTAGTCATCTAATGTAACACAAGATCCATTCGTTAAAATATATTATATAAATTTCTAATGTCTTTTTATATCTTATTTTATTACTCAGTCATTCAACATATTGAGGAGTACTAGATATATGTTCATGGAATACAAATGCCCATTGATATAATAAAATTAATACAAATTTTTAATGGATAGAAAGATGTGTGAAAGGTTTATTCAGTGCAATGAGATGTATAGAAACAAAACAAACATACAACCAAGTAGGGTTATAGAGACAAAACAAATGTAACACTGTCCAGCTGTAAACACAGACCCTGATCTGTCATTGCACAATGTTGTTTGTTCTACTGATCATGTCTAACAAACTTTGAAAACCAAGATCTGTCAACATATCATGTGATGATAGATCTGGGTCTGTACAGTTTCTGTTGGACTCAATTTATAAGCAAGTATGGTAACTAAGGTTCATTCATGTCTTTTTGATCCAGTTAAATGCCATTCAAAAACAATGTATCAATATTAATGTGATTTGTCATAATGTAGATGCAAAATATACAAAAGCAGTAGAATATTTTATCAGGAAGCCAACAGAAACAGTTTGGATGAAAGTAATGAATAAGCATTGCTGGTGATGATAATATCCAAACAATAAACAGGGCCATTATGTTGACAATTGACCATACCTTAAAACAGACAGTGCATTCATACCTAATTATATGTCCAATAATATGGAATTTTTATGTTTTTCATACAGTTCAATAATATGGCATGTCCTTGTCTTTCTTACTGTTCAATAATATGGCATTTTGATGTCTTTTATAAAGTCCAATAATATGACATGTCCTTGTCTTTTTACTGTCCAATAATATACCATTTTGATGTCTTTCATAAAGTCCAATAATATGGCATGTCCTTGTCTTTCTTACTGTCTAATAATATGACATTTTGATGTCTTTCATAAGTCCAATAACATGGCCTGTCCATGTCTTTTTTACTGTCCAATAATATGACATTAATGATGTCTTTCATGCAGTCCAATAACATGGCATGTCAATGCCTTTCTTTGTAAAAAAAATATGGCATGTCCATGCCTTTCTTACTATCCAATAATATGGCATGTCCATATCTTTCTTACAGTCCAATACTATGGCATGTCCTTGTCTTTCTTATTGTTAAATAATATGGCATTTTGATGTCTTTCATACAATCCAATAATATGGCATGTCCTTGTCTTACTTACTGTCTAATAATATGGCATTTTGATGTCTTTCATAAAGTCGAATAATATGGCATGTCCTTGTCTTTCTTATTGTCCAATAATATGGCATTTTGATGTCTTTCATACAATCCAATAATATGGCATGTCCTTGTCTTTCTTACTGTCCAATAATATGGCATTTTGATGTCTTTCATAGAGTCCAATAATATGGCATGTCCTTGTCTTTTTTATTGTCCAATAGTATGGCATTTTGATGTCTTTCATACAATCCAATAATATGGCATGTCATTGTCTATCTTACTGTCCAATAATATGGCATTTTGATGTCTCTCATACAGTCCAATAATATGACATGTCTTTGTCTTTCTTACTGTCCAATAGTATGCCATTTTGATGTCTTTCATAAAGTCCAATAACATGGCCTGTCCATGTCTTTTTTACTGTCCAATAATATGACATTAATGATGTCTTTCATGCAGTCCAATAACATGGCATATCCATGCCTTTCTTACTGTCCAATAATATGACATTATTGATGTATTTCGTGCAGTCTAATAACATGGCATGTCCATGCCTTTCCTACTGTCCAATAATATGACATTATTGATGTATTTTGTGCAGTCCAATAACATGGCATGTCCATGCCTTTCCTACTGTCCAATAATATGACATTATTGATGTATTTCGTGCAGTCCAATAACATGGCATACCCATGCCTTTCTTACTATCCAATAATATGGCATGTCCATATCTTTCTTACAGTCCAATAATACAGCATGTGAATATCTTTCTTACAGTCCAATAATATGGCAAGTCCATGTCTTTCTTACAATCCAATAATATGGCATGTCCATCCAAAAATATGGCATGTCCATGTCTTTATTAAAGTCCAATAATATGGCATATCCATGCCTTTCTTACAGTCCAATAATTTGGCATATGCATTCCTTTGTCTTTCTTATTGTCCAATAAAATGGCATTTTGATGTCTTTCATACAGTCCAATAATATGGCATGTCCCTGTCTTATTGTCCAATAATATGGCATGTCCTTGTCTTTCTTATTGTCCAATAATATGGCATGTCCTTGTCTTTCTTATTGTCCAATAATATGGCATTTTGATGTCTTTCTTACCATCCAATAATATGGCATGACCATGTCTTTCTTACAGTCCAATAATTAGGCATGTCCATGTTTTACTTACCATCTATTAATATGACATGGGAAAAAAAATCACCATAAGAATTTCTATTTGAAACTTAGTATAAATTACCTGAAGCTAAGCTATAATGTAAAATGACTAGTGCAATTGCATGGTATTGTACCAGATAGTGCAGGAACACCAATGTAACTACTTTCATGCTCTTTGGCAAAAATGAATATATAATCAATTATTTATCAAAATAACAAGACTGATAATTGATATTGATTTGAGTCCGATCAGCTAGTCACTGGAAATAATAAGATATAACAGATTTAACTGCAACATAAAAAAATATTTGTAAAGCCTTTTAATGTTGAACATGTATATACACTGGTTAATATTAGTACCATATTTTCTAAAACAGACATATTACTATACATTAACTAATAAAAGTATCCATGCTAGTTTAAATTGTTGACAATATCATAAATTCTAATAATACATGTGCAATAAACTGCAACACCATCTAACAAAAAGAAAATTCAGCAATTTTCTTTCCCCACCTAATTTGGTGAGGTCACAGAAAGTATCTAATGATGAATTTGACAGGGGCCATTGTGACCGAGTTTCTGGTTTGTCAAGCAGACATGGCAAGTCACCAAGTTTTATTCTTCTATTTCAAAGGGCATTAGAATGAAAGTACAGAGATGAGAGAAAATTTATCATCAGCATTGATCTTGAAAAGTGAAATCTTGGCTGCAATAATTAAAATGTCACTAAATGCTGCAATGTAAGTGTAGAATTTGTTTTACTCTGAACCACCAACAACTTTTAAAAATCAAGCAGAAACAAATGTCACTGTCATCATTATCAGCCTCCCAAGATAAACTTTTTCATACTGGAATTTTAATTCCTTGTTTGGTAATCATCCCCTCTCAGTTTACTTGGACATTTGTGTCAACATTTTTTCCTTCTATACTGGAAATAAATGCAGCAGTCCTTTCACTGAAAGTTTCCTCTTCTCTGCTTTACATTTTCTATCAATGATCTGCTATATGATCTTGATTATTGAATGAGATAATCAATAACATTAAGACATTTCTGTCAGCCAATGAAATTAATCATCTCATGCTTCTTTGGCAATGATTGCACTCTGTTCTGTTAGTTTGGGATGAACTCAATTTATTCTAAAGTCAAAAATACTAATCTTTTATTCTTTATTTTCTTAGGTTCTTATGGTACCCTATGGGTGTGATGGAGGAAACATTCTAGTGAGAAAATCAAAAACAAGTCATTGGTACAAAGAAACATCCAAAAATGAACACCTGAAGATAGGATGTGGTACACATTAAACAAGTTTCATCCTTCAATCTCAAATGACTCTGAATTGATAGAATTTGAAAGAAATTGTTCTGAAAAACTTAAAATATATACTGATGACTTCATTCTTATATATAAGATCTCCAGTGTCGTATGCAAAATAACTGCAAATAATGATACACAAATATTCTAAGTTTCATTTTTTAATATCAAATAGCTCATAAGTCATACATAGGTAAGGAAAGTGTGTTGGAAAACATAAAATAGATATGACAGGAAGCAAAATGTGGTAGTCATGACTAAAGTCATGACCTTGACCTTTAAATGATTACCCCCAATGTCGTACATAACACATTTGATGATGAACAAATTCACAAGGTTTAATTTTTTAACTTCAAACAATTGTATTATTATTGAGTTGAATGGAATGTGAGAAAATACAACATTGATTAATGACCTTTACCTTGATGACAAAACTCCAGTGTGCAATGAAACATGTCTTTTACTAATGTTGTATAGGTATACAAAGTTTAGTCCCTTAATATCAAATGGCTTAAATGCTACAGAAGCTGCAAGGAAAGTGATGGCAAAACTAAAATAACGAGTCTTAAACTTGAAGATATGGTTCCCTTCCATTGTGTTACAGGACAAACTTTTTTTTAAAGATGATGTAAAGGTGCACCAAGTTTCATTCATTAATTTCAAATTAAGACCACAAAGGAAAGTGTAACAAATCAACATAAATACTAGATCTAACCTTCAAGATAGAAGACAAAAATCTGATGTCTAGCACTGGGGTATAATGCTGCAAACATGTAGCATGATGTCCAATCCAGTCACATTGTCCTGACACCAGGCCAACCTGCCTGAACTCTAACCTCTTAATGATGAGTGCTAAGCAAGGCATTGGTCAGTACCATTTTTATGTCTTTGGTATTACTTGGCCAGGGTTCAAACCCATGACCTCAAGCATTCTATATGCACACTCCAACCACTAGGCCACCTGAGTAGTTTCAAAATGTGGTACACAACAAAATTTCTAATGATAACACATAAGTATGCCAAGTTTCAGTCCTTAATCTTATATGTCTTTAATGTAATAGACTGGAAATCAGAAGTGACAGATGGACAGAAGGAAGGACAGATAAATATGGAAGTTATGTTACTAATGAAAAGGAAGGGAACAAAAAGTAAATGCTGCATTTTAGATGCAAATTCTTTTAGTCCAGCTACTAAAGCCAAAACAAAATTAAATGCACTTTGTTTACAGCAACTGCAAAAGTTAATTACTTTATTCACTTGTGTTACCATTGCAAATTAAAGGAAACAACCTGCATTAAAATATTCCACAATTCTGTCACTGTTTAATAATGAAAGACGTTAACACTTGTGACAGATGCATGTCCATATGGTATAAACTAAATTAGTCAATTCCTACTGCAAACTGCTTTTAGCGATGATAGCCATTGCACAATTTGCTGGCAGATTTGGTCTGTATAGTTTGTTAGGAGTAAATATAATCAGTACAACAAACAACAAAGACCCTGATCTGTGGGTACATTATGCTAAAGCAGATCAGGATCTTTCTTTACAGTCAACTTATAAGACAGTAAATATGGTAACTTGATACTGGTCATTAATACAATGGTAGTTATAAAAGAGTTTTATATTTACATCTTCACTTCGAAGTCCAAAGAAATGAGTGTAGTTACCAGGATAGCCAACAAATCTGAAATGAAAGCAAGCAAAACAAGTTAATGAATAGTTGTCTGCTTAAAGAACAAGTCTCTAAGCAAGCAAAACAAGTTAATGAATAGTTGTCTGCTTAAAGAACAAGCCTCTAAGCATGCACTTTCTGTGGGATAAATATAGACAAAAATAAATAACAGTAAATATATAAATATATATGCAAATATATATTGATGGAGTAAGAACACTGTCATAATCAAAGAATATAAAGTGCCAAACCTAACAAAAATTCTGTGCATTGAAGTGTCATGGAGTACAAGTGGGCTGAGATTGCTCATGCTCCTGAAATCTACCTAAAGCCAAATGTAAGAGTGGTTGGTGTAGATGTAAGAGTGGTTGGCATAAAAATCTGTGCTTTCAATAAAAAATTTCTTCAAAGCTTGTGGTGGTTATGAAGAAAATTATTTAAAGATTTCTTCACCTCAACTACCCCAGCCATATTTAACAGCAGATCAGCACTATGTACATAAAGTACAAGGTCTTTTTACCAAACTGCTTCTCATCTGATTTAATTAATATTCAGTTAATTTTGCAAATTTTTTTCAAATTTGACCTATTTAAAGTAACAGCATCCATAAAAGGCTACAGATCTGCAGGATTTATACATTTGAATGGCCTTGAGCCTAAAAATATTTCTTATAAACATGGAATTATTTCTGAGAAGTCATTTAATGGTCTTTGCTAATTTCCAGTAATGGTGCCCATATTTAATGATGAATCAGCATTATGGAAGCAAATCTAGTAAGCCTTCATAGGAAAATTTGTCTGTGAAATTTGATTGAAAATTAATAAGTCATTTAAAGGCCTTTTTTTAGAACTGAGTGTTATTATGAATACTCCAAATAATTTCTTTTGTGTAGTTCATCACCTATTTGCAGCATATGATTGTTAATACATGAGGGCCAGTATATTTTGTGGTAGAAGAACCACTGACGCACTGCAAGCTCCTGGCAAGCTTTCTCACATACACATCTTTGTTAACCCTTTCATCACTAAGTGATTTGTAGGCATAGAGTCCTCAACACTAAGTAACTTTGGAGTTGTAAAGCAAAATGACTTGTGGACTTTGAAACAACATAACTTTGCCAATGTTAAAGATATCTGGCTAGATTAGGTGTCAAAATCAAGGTAAAAATCAAACTTTATGACTAATTCAATAAAATGTGCATATATATTACAACTGTTAAAATGCAGGTACAAACAGGTAACAACAGGTAAAATACAATTATTTTATTACCTCTTAGAAAACTTAGAATGTTCTCAAAACTTGTTCAATTGACCCTAGATGTACTAGTGAATAATCATAGTAGCAACACAAGTCTTTCTTTCATGGTGTCCATAATATATAAAATTCTATAAAATTAACCAAAATGATCTCCAAGGTGAGATCTGTCCACACACCTAAGTGACCTATATCGCCTCTGCCACGTTTGATCGTCGCATTGAAGTTCGTTAAACGGACAATTTTTCCAAAAACTTCATCTGAATAGAATATTTGAAAATAATCCGAAGCTTCCTGGAGCCATATAACTCTCGGGTGTGCCCAACTCTGTCAGAAAACTGAAACAAATCTCTTTGGTTTTCGGGCTTCGTCCAAAAAAAAAAACCACGTGGAGCGTACAATTCGTCTGGTTCAAAACCTTCAAAGTCATCTTCAATGTCATCACTGTCACCCACAAGTGCATTCCATTGTCTCTCCATACGTCTTCCCTCATTGTCAAACAAATTTATCAGGTCAAAATTATTTAAATCCTCCGAAAACTCGCCTCTAAAAAAAAAAATCCTTCAAACGCCGCCATTTTGGATACAAATTTCAGCATTCGGAAACCACGTTAAAAGTTCCTACTTTGTTCGTTATTTCTAGTTGTATACAAGCTAAACTCACGAGATAATCCAAATATAACATCTACATTACCAGATGAAAGTTATTTGAGGTATTCCGAAAGATATCTAGTCGGGTACTATAACGTTAACAAAGAACACTGCCCCAGACCGAAAACTCGGTTCATAGTGTTGACGGGCTACTTCCCCTGGACCGCATATGCGGTTTGCCGTGATGAAAGGGTTAAGCTGAAATTTGAATTCACGCAGTAGAAGGAGTGAATGATCTGTAATGGGAAGCATTTTAGACAACTCACTTGCCCCGACAACTCACCACCCATCCCACCCAAGTTTGTATAAAATTACAATGCTTTTATGCCATGATCAAATTATTTTTATCTTTTTGAAAAAAGTAATTATGAGGGTTTTCTATTCTCAGTAATGGAGGCCATTTGTAATTGCATTGGCCAGAATACCTACTATAAAATTTTGATTGTATTCTGATCAGTAGATCTTGAAAGACAATAATTTACAGTATATCTATTTTTTCATGTTTGATGGTGGATTAACATAATTGTTTTAAATTTGGAAGGTCTTCATAACAAGATTTTTCTGTAAACAACTTTGAAGAATTTGCGTTTGGTTAATCTGTGAAGTGTTCAAAATATTTTGTTATACATTCAAAAAAAATTTATATATTGTACATTATATTTATACAATGGCATGAACATGTATACATTATTCATTTTTTCCATTCCAAAATGGGTTTCTTCTTCCAAAGTGTTATCCAATCATAATCCATTAGGACAATAGGAAAGATATGGATGGATTTACATCTCATTACTTAGGAACTAGTTCAATCCCCAAATGTACATGAAACAGATTCAAACACTGAAAGTATGGGCTAGCACGTCATTGATAAACTGCTAATAATGGAAATTAGCATGTTGTGTTGGTGCTATAGGTTCCTCAAGGTCAAACGGAGCCCTTTGGGAGGGGCAAATGCTAAAGACAGCAGCCTCTGCCCTACATCCCATGGCATGGATAATGTCAGTTTGGGGAGAGTTATGTCCAAATACATGTACTGTGTCAGAGGCCATTGCCATATGTGAAAGATTGCATTGGTCCTGGGTTAGTGGAGAGAATAACCAACTTTATCCAGGACAAAAGGATCTGATAAGAAATACTGTCCATTTATCTTGACTGCTAAGAACAACTGAATTCTTCCTATCATCACTTGGATCTCACTTCCGATGTCCTCGTAGGGTCCTGTTGAGGCCCTTGGGGAGAAGAGTCCAAGTAATAGGGTGATTTCAAGCAAAATGACAGATTCTCCATGAAAAAAGGCCTGATTATGGTTTGTGAAATGAAGGGTCATTTGGAATGTACTGGAGCTGTTGTGGCAACTTTTGATAGTTCTGACCACCTTACAAAGCATGTAGCTCAGAATAATAATAATAATAATAATAGAAATAATAATAATAATAAAAATAATAACAAAAACAACAACAATATTAATATTAATGCCTTACTCAGTAATTTAGGCCAACGGACCATATTACAAAATACAAATAAAGTGTATGTCATTGTGTACAGGAAATAATGTGGTGTTTAACATGAGTATACATACATAATTTCCTATTAAAAAAATCAGTGTATTATATTATAAAGGATTTACTACCACTAAGTATATCATTTACCATTGTTATGAGTTATCAAAGGCAGTCTAAGACAAAACGATGAACTGATATGGTAAGAAAGATTTCTTATAAATAATATATTAAGAATGATTAGGGATAAAAATATATATCTACTGATGGATTTTATTAAACATAAACTTTGTTAAAGTATTTCTTTCTTAAATGGTCATTAGCTGCACAAACACAAACAAAATGGAATTCATCTATTAAGAAATAAGCATTTTTTTTCTGGTACAATTCACAGTACAGTATAATCCTGTTGTAGCTTATTTTATTATAACACGAATTTGGATATAACATGATTTGGCACAGCTCCCAAAATTTTATATTTATATATTTTTCTTGTATATGAAAATTTTTTCTCAAAAGTACAAAAAATAATGAGTAAAAAGTTTATGTTCATTTGGGGCAAGAGAACACATGAATTCTAATATAAGAAAATCATGACATGGGTCCTGAAATTTCATGTAAATGTATTTTTCTTGTATGCAAATTTTTTTTTCTAATTGGATGAAAAATAAACGTGTAAAAAGTTTCTTCAGGAATTGTGCTAAGCTTCACCATTGTTAGAAAATGGGATTATTTTTTTCCTTAGTGGAAAAATAGTATACAATCTGGCAATTTTCTTTTGCAATAATGTTGTTGGTTTAAACTTGTGTATCCATTCTAGGGTCTGGAGTGGAGAAATTTTTTATATACATGTTGTGTATTCTAATTGAATACAACTGGCACATGAATTTTATAACATATGATCTATACTCAAATTCAGAAATTTTTATATGGTACTAACACATATTAGACTGTACAATACAAATGCAAGATATCAATATACAAGTATATTTGAAACTACTTTTGTCTTCATGTAATCAAAAGCACATATATTTGCACTTGCTTTTATTAGCCCCTCCTGGCCATTTGTTTGGTACATGCATCATTTTCTTCAGCTACCTGACTTGGTTGGATTTAACATGGTGTGTTACATATAGTCTGGTTCTATGGACTCCAATCATCAAATAATAGTTGTTTCACACTGTATTTCTCTCAACGCTACTATGCCTACCTGACTATGTAGCTAAGAGTACAGGTAGAATGTCAATAAGCAAAGCATGAATTACAGGCTCATGACACTGACTACAAATGATGATTTGTTCAACCACATTAGAGACATGGATGATTCTATTTCAAATGATAGACCAAATCCTGCAATCATTAGAGACATGGATGATTCTATTTCAAATGATAGGCCAAAGTCTGCAATCATTAGAGACATGGATGATTCCATTTCAGATGATAGGCCAAAGGCTACAATCATTAGAGACATAGATGATTCCATTTCAGATGATAGGCCAAAGGTTATACTCATTAGAGACATGGATGATTCCATTTCAGATGATAGGCCAAAGGTTATACTCATTAGAGACATAGATGATTCCATTTCAGATGATAGGCCAAAGGTTGCGATCATTAGAGACATGGATGATTCCATTTCAAATGATAGGCCAAAGGTTATAATCATTAGAGACATGGATGATTCCATTTCATATGATAGGCCAAAGGTTATAATCATTAGAGACATGGATGATTCCATTTAAAATGATAGGCCAAAGGTTGCAATCATTAGAGACATGGATGATTCTATTTCAAATGATAGGCCAAAGTCTGCAATCATTAGAGACATGGATGATTCCATTTCAGATGATAGGCCAAAGGTTGCAATCATTAGAGACATGGATGATTCCATTCCAGATGATAGGCCAAAGGCTGCAATCATTAGAGACATGGATGATTCCATTCCAGATGATAGGCCAAAGGTTGCAATTATCAGTTAAAATTGTCATGATGATCAGAGGACTTTTGTTATGGCATATATCATACTTTCTATGTTATCAAAATATGTTTAAGCCTGGATGAGAGCTAACTTATTCCACTCAAAGTGCCCATAGAAGAAAGTCAACTTGCTGTTATAACAAAGCATTTAAGGGAATGTTTCAGCTCATACCACTTTGAGAAAAAGTGTTGGGCCTTCTTGCCAGAGCCAATATGTCCATTGTTTGTTCTGAGAATGACTTTCTTGTCATGGATTACTTGATATGAGCCAAGTGTACAGGTTCTGCATCTCAGGGTAAATATGGAAGGCTTTCATTCATAGTGTCTTAGCAGACTGGGAGAAGGCAGGATTTACTTGGAATCTCCACTGCTAAATGCATCAGATCGATGATTCATGAGATTAAGGGATTATCAGAGTAGTATACATCTCTGTTGTGAAAAAGCACATCTAGATATAAATTTCTGCAAGGTCTTGAAATAAACGTTTCTTAGCATGAGCTAGTAACATTCACATGTATTTGGCATCAATTCCTCTGTCCATGATGATCACTTTTATCTGACTTAGCACCAATTCCTCTGTCCATATTGATCACTTTTATCTGACTTAGCACCAATTCCTCTGTCCATATTGATCACTTTTATCTGACTTAGCACCAATTCCTCTGTCCATAAGGATCACTTTTATCTGACTTAGCACCAATTTCTCTGTCCAGAAGGATCACTTTTATCTGACTTAGCACCAATTTCTGTCCATAAGGATCACTTTTATCTGACTTAGCACCAATTCCTCTGTCCATAAGGATCACTTTTATCTGACTTAGCACCAATTCCTCTGTCCATAAGGATCACTTTTATCTGACTTAGAACCAATTCCTCTGTCCATAGGGATCACTTTTATCTGACTTAGCACCAATTCCTCTGTCCATAACGATCACTTTTATCTGACTTAGCACCAATTCCTCTGTCCATAAGGATCACTTTTATCTGACTTAGCACCAATTCCTCTGTCCATAATGATCACTTTTATCTGACTTAGCACTAATTCCTCTGTCCATATTGATCACTTTTATCTGACTTAGCACCAATTCCTCTGTCCATAGGGATCACTTTTATCTGACTTAGCACCAATTCCTCTGTCCATAACGATCACTTTTATCTGACTTAGCACCAATTCCTCTGTCCATAAGGATCACCTTTATCTGACTTAGAACCAATTCCTCTGTCCATAAGGATCACTTTTATCTGACTTAGCACCAATTCCTCTGTCCATAAGGATCACTTTTATCTGACTTAGCACCAATTCCTCTGTCCATAAGGATCACTTTTATCTGACTTAGAACCAATTCCTCTGTCCATAAGGATCACTTTTATCTGACTTAGCACCAATTCCTCTGTCCATAAGGATCACCTTTATCTGACTTAGAACCAATTCCTCTGTCCATAAGGATCACTTTTATCTGACTTAGCACCAATTCCTCTGTCCATAAGGATCACTTTTATCTGACTTAGCACCAATTCCTCTGTCAATGATGATCACTTTTATCTGTCTTCCACCTATGTGGCTTGTTTGTTCATAAAAGCATGGTTGAGAGGACTTACTTTATATGGTAGTGGATAATGTATTAAAATCAGGAGATTATCTAAAAAATTGTGTCCCACCAAGAATACTTACCTGAATATGATCACATTAGGGATTAAAAAACAATAAAAATTTGTCTTTTTGTTTTTATCATTTAAGAAGCAATAACTCTTGCCCATTACCTCCCCCACTAGGTCCTACCAGTTTGTAAACTAAGTAAACAACCAACAAGGATGCACACATAGTGGTGTGGACAGGCGAGTCTTTAAGTAAATTGGTTGAGTAAGTTTTCTCAGGGAAACATAATTTACTAGAAAAATTTGTTTTCTCCTTTGAATACATTCTTCAACAACAATAACAATAAGAGAATTGGTAACAGGTTAGGAAGTTGATTACCGAACTCTTTTTACTTTCAAACTTCACTGGTAAATTCAGTAAAACTAAAGATGCGTTGGTTTAATTGGGTCTGACAGTCACTTGGACAACAGCTGCAGGACCCAACAGATTCAAGTTCTGTCATTGTGGAGCTAAATCCTTGAGATAAAAACTCACGAAGCTTGACTCTGAATGGCAGTCACATGATGTCTTGGACTAAAATGTTGCATTTGAAAACAAAACTCAGAGATGAGCTTAAATCCTCGTGAGGCTGCCATTTTAAATCACAGAATACAGCAATCACATAACCAACTTAAACAAGGAAGATTTGGCTAAGGAGATGATATCCTACTTTCGCAAAATAGTCATTGTCATGCCTTGTTGCATCTCAAGTAGTAGTTGAGACAGATCTTGCATGGCTTGACTTATCTACAGACTTATCCATAGTTATGAGGGAGAGTATGAATGCCAGTTTCTGACCAAAAACTATAAGTTTGTGTAGCCTTATGACTGGTGAAATATATGGATCTGTCATTAAGATCACCATTATAAATGTAATTGTATGTAGCAGTAGGCATGTTAGGATGGACAAATCTATCAATACAATCTCCATAATTGTACAGAAATGAAGCCATAGAGCTGGTGAGACAAATCTATCATACAGTCTCCATAATTGTACAGATGAATCCATAAAGCTGGTGAGACAAATCTATCATACAGTCTCCATAATTGTACAGATATGAAGCCATAAAGCTGGTGAGACAAATCTATCATACAGTCTCCATAATTGTACAGATATGAAGCCATAAAGCTGGTGAGACAAATCTATCAATACAATCTCCATAATTGTACAGAGATGAAGCCATAGAGCTAGTGAGACAATGTGTCAATAATATCTCCATAATTGTACAGAGATGAAGCCATAGAGCTGGTGAGACAAATCTATCAATACAATCTCCTAATTGTACAGATATAAAGCCATAGAGCTGTTGAGACAAATCTATCAATACAATCTCCATAATTGTACAGAGATGAAGCCATAGAGCTAGTGAGACAATGTATCAATAATAGCTCCATAATTGTACAGAGATGAAGCCATAGAGCTGGTGAGACAAATCTATCATACAGTCTCCACAATTGTACAGAGATGAAGCCATAGAGCTGGTGAGACAAATCTATCAATACAGTTTCTATAATTGTACAGAGATGAAGCCATAAAGCTGGTGAGACAAATCTATCAATACAATTTCCATAATTTTACAGAGATGAAGCCATAGAGCTGATGAGACAATGTATCAATACTATATCCATAATTGTACAGAGATGAAGCCATAGAGCTGGTGAGACAAATCTATCAATACAATCTCCATAATTGTACAGAGATGAAGCCATAGAGCTTGTGACACAGATCTATCACTAAAATCCCAATAATCTTAATAGTAAATATAGACTTGGTATGGTAGGATGGACAGATCTATAAAATCATCTCTGTAATTGTAAAAAGATGAACTGATAAGCCTGGTGAGACAAATGGATCTTTCAGTAAGATCTCAGCTTGATGGAGAGCTCAATGAGTTGCACAGTCATGGATGGCTCCAGAAGGTAATAATGTAAAAAAGGATGGTTACATTCAAAACCCCATGTAACTGGATTTATAAGCCTGAATGCCATGCTCGGACATGATAGAGGGGTGGGGGGATGACTTATGCAAACTGGACAGCCTAAAAATGGGGGAACATAATTACTTGTAAGAATTTAAAATCTGCATAGTTATCATCATCTAGGTAGACTTTTGCCAATCCATGTATCATACATTCTCTCACCATACACTGCATGGTACAGACAAAGTACATTTTGTACAAACAAGCCATGACTCTTGTGCGTCTTCCTTGGCCTTGAACTTGTTGCATTTATTACACATTTTCAACAGGTTTCACTAAAACACAAAAAAAATCACAACACAACAAAAAAGCATAACTTAATGATGCAGTGTGTTAATAAGTCATTAACCTAACATCCATTACTAACTGGGTGACTGAGTAATAGGGAGTGTGTGAAACCTGGAAAACAACATGCATCCATTATAGTGTGTTGCACCACAGTCTAATACTGACCAAGTGGCAGTAAGTGAAAACATTAAAAAAATATATGCAAAATGCAGAAGATAATATCTACAACTATTGAGTAATGAATATTATTCCAAATAAATCCAAAGTCATGCATGCATGGTTTGTATTCAAGATGAATTTGTCTTGGACTGACAGGAAGTGTCTCATATGACTATGAATGGAAACAAAGCATGAAAACTGGAGCCACCTAGTGATGGGAAGGAGATGCAATGGGCAAAATTTATTGCCCCTTGCCTATACAATAAAAAGAAACCTTTCAGTAGGGCAATGGCCATTATATCCCTAATGTAAATGTGACCAAGGAATGTATACAATCAAGATACATGTTCCATCACCCAAAACTTACTGAAGCATGACATATGGCCCCCAATTACCTCATTTGGGCAATAGACCTCAATTACCTCATTTGGGCAATAGACCTCAATTACCTATTTTTTTGCAATAGACCTAAATTACCTCATTTGGGCAATAGACCTCAATTACCTCATTTGGGCAATAGGCCTAAATTACCTCAATTGGGCAATAGGCCTCAATTACCTCAATTGGGT
The DNA here is from genome assembly GCA_016746295.1 of Potamilus streckersoni. Taxonomy (NCBI): domain Eukaryota; kingdom Metazoa; phylum Mollusca; class Bivalvia; order Unionida; family Unionidae; genus Potamilus; species Potamilus streckersoni. The sequence goes on along the minus strand of JAEAOA010000166.1, from coordinate 527,143 downwards.
AATAGGCCTCAATTACCTCATTTGTTAATAGGCCTCAATTACCTCCTTTGGGCAAGTAAGTTTGTAACTATCCAGACTGCAAACAACAATAATAATAATGTTAACAATGATGGCCAGATGATAAAACATATGGATTTACGGATCTTGACTAAATTACCCCTTTAATAATCAAGGTTGAATACATAAAAGTAATCCGCAAATCAGTTTTAGAATAAATGCTACTAACCTGCCTTTAAAAAATGCAATATAAACAATGGATGAATAGAAGTTCACAAATTGGAAGAGAAAAACTTTGAAAGTGAGCTGGTCTTCAAATTCTGTCTGGGTCCGATGCATTTCTGAAAAAAATAATTATTATCAAGTTACTATCAAGAAAAACATCTTTACATGTTATCTATTACACTTTTATCCAGACCTGCGCAAATAATGTTTTCATCTTTTATGCACATATACTTTGCTATTTACAATAAAATTATCACTTATCTTTGTGTTGGTATATCTCATGTTGTTGGATTCTATACAATTTTAAATATTCACTGGAAAATTTGTTGTGAAAAACAATTGAAATACATAGAATAATATTTTACAGGATGACATGATGTCTTGCAAGTCAAGATATCTCCTGAAAGACGATTGATCTGAAAAACCAGCAGTCATAATTTTCAGTTGGTTTTAATTTAATTTCTTGCATGGGATAACCTTGTCACATAATGTGACAAGAAATACCACCTATGACAAGAAATCATTTTTCATTACGGTTATTTCTCAATAATTTATACTGCCATTAAATTAAAATGTCTACACAATTCAATTTTCAGACACCGTTTCCAAAATTTGTAATAATTCTCAATAGTGTATAAAATTCTCAGATGCCAAATAAATGTTTTTTAAGCTGACAGGTAAAAGTTAAAGTTGGAACATAAACAAATGCATTTTTTTACCAATACAATTCTATTATTGAAAAGGACAATGTCACTTTCACTAAAAAAAGTTAAAAATTAGTTTTAAATGTTGTGCATCTAGCACATTCTAGCCTTACAAATTTGTAAGTCAATGACTGTCAATTTTTACACACACATTCCAGCCTTATAATATGTAAGTCAATGACAGCCAATTTTTACATACACATTTTAGCTTTTAATAGGTAAGTCAATGACAGCCAATTTTTAAACACACACTCCAGCCTTATAAATATGTAAGTCAATGACAATCATTTTTTACACACACATTCCAGCCTTATAAACATGTAAATCAATGATGGTCAATTTTTCACCCACATTCCAGCCTTATTAATATGCAGATCAATGACAGTCACACACATGCCAACCTTATGAATATGTACGTCAATGACAGTCAATTTGTACACACACATTCCAGCCTTATAATATGTAAGTCAATGACAGCCAATTTTTACACACACATTTTAGCCTTATAATATGTAAGTCAATGACAGTCAATTTTTACACACACATTCCAGCCTTATAATAGGTAAGTCAATGACAGCCAATTTTTACACACACATTTTAGCCTTATAATATGTAAGTCAATGACAGTCAATTTTTACACACACATTCCAGCCTTATAATATGTAAGTCAATGACAGCCAATTTTTACACACACATTTTAGCCTTATAATATGTAAGTCAATGACAGTCAATTTTTACACACACATTCCAGCCTTATAATATGTAAGTCAATGATAGCCAATTTTTACACACACATTCCAGCCTTATAATATGTAAGTCAATGACAGTCAATTTTTACACACACATTCCAGCCTTATAATATGTAAGTCAATGACAGTCAATTTTTACACACACATTTTAGCCTTATAATATGTAAGTCAATGACAGCCAATTTTTACACACACATTCCAGCCTTATAATATGTAAGTCAATGACAGCCAATTTTTACACACACATTTTAGCCTTATAATAGGTAAGTCAATGACAGCCAATTTTTAAACACACACTCCAGCCTTATAAATATGTAAGTCAATGACAATCAATTTTTACACACACATTCCAGCCTTATAAACATGTAAATCAATGATGGTCAATTTTTCACACACATTCCAGCCTTATTAATATGCAGATCAATGACAGTCACACACATGCCAACCTTATGAATATGTACGTCAATGACAGTCAATTTGTACACACACATTCCAGCCTTATTAATATGTAAGTCAATGACTGTCAATAGTTACACACACACTCCAGATTTATAAAAATATAAGTCAATGACAGTCAATTTTTTCACACACATTCCAGCCTTTTAAATATGTAAGTCAATAATGGACAATTTTTATACACACACTCCAGCCTTATAAATATGTAAGTCAATGATGGTCAATAATTACACACACACACACTCCAGATTTATAAAAATGTAAGTCAATGACGGTCAATTTTTTCACACACATTACAGCCTTTTAAATATGTAAGTCAATAATGGACAGTTTTTACACACACACTCCAGCCTTATAAATATGTAAGTCAATGACAGTCAATTTTTACACACACATTCCAGCCTTTTAAATATGCATGTCAATGACAGCCAATTTGTACACACACATTCCAGCCTTATAAATATGTAAGTCAATGAGAGTCAATTTTTACAGACACATTTAAGCCTTATGAATATGTAAGTCAATGAGAGTCAATTTTTACACATTCCAGCCTATTAAATATGTAAGTCAATGAGAGTCAATTTTTACACACATTCCAGTCTTATGAATATGGTAGTCAATGACAGACACATACATTTCAGCCTTATAAATATGTAGGTCAATGACAGTCAATTTTTACACACACATTCCAGCCTTATAAATATGTAAGTCAATGAGAGTCAATTTTTACACATACATTCCAGCCTTATAAACATGTAAGTCAATGAGAGTCAATATTTACAGACACATTCCAGTCTTATGAATATGGAGGTCAATGGCAGTCAATTCTTATACACACAAAAATGCAACTCATAGCTGCAAAAATGTTTCTTATAAGCAAAACATTATCATGTACATGTTTCCTTTTTATAACACATATATTATACAGCCCAGTTTACCTAGTTCACTTCTGTCTTACAATGACTAAATGGACAGAGTGCATAGAATATGTGAGAAATTAATTTTAAGAATGGTATCTTTATAACATTAACAACTGACCTTGGGATTGGTGTCTTTATTACATTAACAACTGACCTTGGGAATGGTGTCTTTATAACATTAATAACTGACCTTGGGAATGGTGTGTTCATAACATCAATAAATGATGTTACAAATAATGTTATTATACTACAATTATACATAAACTCATCCTCTAATCTTCTAAAACATGCACTAGATAAAGCAATCTCCTGTCTTAAATAATAAGTAGATGTACCACAACTATAAAATTTAACTTGAATACACTTCACCAAATCACATTAGCACATTATTTCATGATTTGTACAGACTAAAAGTAATGTTTTATAAGTGGTATTGAGACGTTCCAAATTTTGTCAGTCTTTTTTCATACTAAAACTGAACTTTCTTCAATGTTACTTCATTTATCACTACACATATAGATATAAAACAAACTCCAAATGTTACTTCATTTATCACTACACATCTAGGTATAAAACAAACTCCAAATGTTACCTCATTTATCACTACACATATAGGTATAAAACGAAGAAGAAAAACACTTAAGCACAATACTTGATTAAAAGTTAAATGCAACAACATTGACCCTGACCTGATTTTAAATTATTTGCATAATTTTGGACTATGTTGTTTTGACCAATTACTTCTAACAAATTCAACAGACCCAAGTCTACCAGGGCATTATAGATCACAGTCTGTGCAGTTGTAGTTTACTGGCAAGTGCGCACGCATATAGATTAACTAATTAGGTAAAATCCAACCATTTCAAAGTCCATTGGGTTGTCATGACTACCCTGAAATTCAAGAATTATTGAAGGTTACATACACCATGAATGTTAAAACTGCTGTCATCTTATATTGATGTTTTGCCATCTGCTAATAAAAAGCCTTTATGTACACTGATCAGTTTGAACATCCATATCTTACAAGACTCAAGTTATGCTGTTGTTGATTTAACACTATTTTTCAGTATATGATAAGTGATACATGGCAGCCAGTATGACTGGTTGAGGATGAACCCAGGAAAATCACAATAAACCCTGCCAACCCTTCCCCAGCTACTCACAAGCTTTCTCACATACACACTCTGGTAAATCCTGAAACTCAAACCCATGCAGACAGAGGTGAGATGGCCACCCAATGCCCTGACTCAGATGACACTTAAATCTGATACATTTTGGGCCAGAAATATATCTAAGTGTGACAAGATTCATTTTTGAAAGTATTATCATAATGTAATATCAAACCTTAAAATATGGAACTAAGAAATTTCCTTTAGCCTTGATAAATTTAAAGTCAATTTTGTGACAATTGCTAATGTCACCATGAGATTCAGCACTGTAACTGATGGGAAAAGTTAAATTTTTTTTATTGAAGTAGTTCTCAAAATGATATACAACTGACGTCTTGGGCAACTTTATGAATAAAGGAATCAGACAAGAAGGTTCAAGATATACTGTGATGTCATAAAGGAAAATCCCAACTTCTGGATGTCAGAGTGGTACTATTTTCCAATAGGACTATTTTCCATTTGAACTATTTTCCATTAGGACTATTTTTCATTAGGACTATTTTCCATTAGGACTATTTTCCATTAAAATCAGCAAAATCAGGTGATGCATGTGTGCATAAAGCTTCATGGAAATCTTTATAAACGGCAGTGATTACAAACTTGTGCTTATGGACAACAGACAACAAGCCATGCCATAAGTTCCTCTGTTTTATGTATATTAATATGCCAGAATTGATGCTGATGTCACATACATAATTCACCAATTAATCAATAAGAAATCATTTGTTTTGTATCTAGACAAATGTTTGAGAACATTTTATCAATGCACCAGTAAAAAGGGAGTTGTCTGCTCTTGAATGATCTTAAATGTCACATTGCAACAACCCATGACAAAAGATAACTAACAATGATAACAGGCTTTGAAATGTTATATGAGGGGTGAAAGAGAAAAACTGCTGAAATACTTATGTGCACAAATTTGCAATTTCAGGGTTAATGAGTAATCTTGAACAACATGGTTGAAAATTGTGACTAATGTGGGCAGAAAAAGCCTACTAATCCAAAGAAGATCGTTAACTTCCATGATCAGTGAAGAAAACAAAAGATTGAATTTGAGCAAGATTACAATTAATACCATACAATATGCACCTACATAAGCATTCATTAGGGCTGTTCAGGGCTGATATCATTATGGTTTAAAGAAACACTGATTTCAGATGATACTGAGGTATTTGTCGAAGTGGTGCAAAGAAATATACATCTCATGATTAAAATATATTCAATAATTTAATATTTACTGATGAAATCCAGTCACTGTTGCTGGCAAAAACCATCAATATGTGTAGAGAACCAGTAAGAATGCTTACAAAACTGAATGTTTAGGACTACATTGAAATAATGTTAGGGTTGGTGCCATGTTTTGGGGCTGCATTACTAAAGTCAAAATTGATGGAAATCAATAATGCTATGAACTTTTTCATTTATGTCCAGCAAATCCAAATATTTTGCAAATTCACAATTCTCATTTCAAGACAACAATGCATCTTGCTACAGTCTCCCTCTTGGAAACGGGAAAACAATACAGATAATGCTGAATGACTAATAGTCACATGACCTCAACATAATTGAAAATGTGTCATATTTGCCTGCCAATGGGTACCCAGGTACTCATCTGGTGAAAATAACCAAGGTAATAAAATGAACCATTGAGTACCCATTTAATTCATGTCCAATTTAAAGTATTTTAAAAAGGTAACATGGAGACATCGGCAGCGAGCAAGACACAGAATAACTTGTACAGTTTGAAGCTTATGTCATGCGACTATTGGCTACTGTACATGTACATTGACCTGCCAAAAAGTTTTCACTCAGTCTGATATGAGAGCAGGAGAGGAGAGTGCAGCAATTTACTTTTTAAAATTAAAATTTAAAAAACTGGTAAAAAATCAAATTTGTAGGCATATGATAACCGATTGGATGAAAATATTGTTCAATGAAACTTGTGTGAAATGAAGTTGTCTGCTAACAGTGGTAACATGAGTATTGTGCAATACCGTCTTATTGGAACTCATCACAGGGAAGTTGACAACACTATTAACAATAGCACATCAAGCACTGCATCATTTTTGGCCCACCACTGCAGTTCTTTCATTTACACTTCAACAACTGAAAAAAATATACTTTGGCAACCATTTACGCCACAGTTCATCTACAAAAAAAAAGTGGTTCAGGTTTGTACAATACAATATCCCTTTCATCAGGTATCCAGAAGCTATTGTCAGCCATAGGGTCACATTTTCCTCCGTCTGCTTATTTATGTTACCTGTACAGACCTTTCACAAAGTTTCATGTTTTCCATGTTGTCATTTGGAAGAATGTTTTGTTGTTAATGTAATGGAATATTCTTCCAAAGTAAACAAATATCTTGTTGATTGGGATTTAAAATCTAATGGTGTTTAAACAGGGAAAAAAATAATTTTCAGCTCCTGGCTTAAACAAACATTTGAATTTTTTTAATTCCTAAAACATCACCAGAAAACAGCAGTCAAAAAAAATTCCAAAATCTATTTTGAAACAACTCCATGAACATGTAATGAAGGCATATTCCCTGGTGTCTTCACAGAGTTGTGTTCAACTATTCCATGGTCAATGATGTTTCACAAAATTTACAACTAAATTTTAGTAGTTAATTCAAAATCAAATTTCAATCTTTTGGACCATCAAGTTTTTGGTGAATTCTGAAATACAAAAACACAAAACTGATTGTTGTGGCATCTGTTCAACTATTTATGCCTATAGGTAATTATATCTGAATCTAGGAATTTCTCTCTGTTAGAATTAATTACAGTGTTTGGTTTATATTGATTGTGCTTATGTAAATGCATGTGACTAAATAACATGGTGTAATGAAAAAGACAGGCAAATAAACCTTAAATAGGTTGGCCATATTTGGAATTTGTCCATGTATTTCCTGTTGACAATGCTTGTATATTTCATTATTAAATTGTTTGTCAGTTATTAAAATACATGCCACTGAATGTGTAAATGTTTGTTTTGTCAGTGTAATTAATATCAACCTCTGCAAAGGCTGAAACATATTTATCCTGGGACTACAACAATGAACTACTTAGCTGGGTTGACAAAATACATTAAGCCTGGCACTACAACACTTAACTACTTAGCTGGGTTGACAAAACACATTAAGCCTGGGACTACAACAATGAACTACTTAGCTGGGTTGACAAAATACATTAAGCCTGGGACTACAACACTTAACTACTTAGCTGGGTTGACAAAGAACATTAAGTCTGGGACTACAACACTTAACTATTTAGCTGGGTTGACAAAATACATTAAGCCTGAGACTACAACACTCAACTACTTAGCTGGGTTGACAAAATACATTAGGTCTGGGACTACAACACTTAACTACTTAGCTGGGTTGACAAAATACATTAAGCCTGGGACTACAACACTGAACTACTTAATGGGTGGACAAAATACATTAAGCCTGGGACTACAACACTGAACTACTTAGCTGGATTGACAAAGAACATTAAGTCTGGGACTACAACACTTAACTATTTAGCTGGGTTGACAAAATACATTAAGCCTGAGACTACAACACTCAACTACTTAGCTGGGTTGACAAAATACATTAAGTCTGGGACTACAACACTTAACTACTTAGCTGGGTTGACAAAATACATTAAGCCTGGGACTACAACACTGAACTACTTAATGGGTGGACAAAATACATTAAGCCTGGGACTACAACACTGAACTACTTAGCTGGGTTGACAAAACACATTAAGCCTGGGACTACAAAACTGATCTACTTAGCTGGGTTGACAAAACACATTAAGCCTGGGGCTACAACAATAAACTACTTAGCTGGGTTGACAAAGCACATTAAGTCTGGGACTACAACACTGAACTACTTCACTGGGTTGACAAAACACATTGAGCCTGGCACTACAAAACTGAACTACTTAGCTGGGTTGACAAAACACATAAGCCTGGCACTACAAAACTGAACTACACCACTCCCTCGATAACTCGCGGACATCGGGGTCCAAAAACATTGACCACAATATAAGTGAGGGCACGAGTTATTGAGAGACCTATAATAAACAACAAAACTAACAAAAGGATCGATGTATAGGCAAAAGGGGGTGGGGTTGGCTTGGCATGTTACAGTGTTGAATACTCAATTAATAAATGTGCTAAGATTAACAGTGAATAAATAAGAAAATATGTATGTTTCGATTATAGGGTTGAGACAAAATTAAAGGATTATAATGTGAATTTCACCTAGCAAGACATTTAATTAGTGTCTATTTCATTCTCTGTTGCCACATGTTAGCATTTACCAGAATTTTTCATTGAGCGCTGTTTATTTACAATTTACAGTGTATTAATAACTATTTCTCTATTAAAAATTTTTTTTATATGTGATATCTTTTTAGAAATTGCAAATTTCACAATATGGATTCTATCTTTATGGGCAATAATCACCATTTTCGATGATGAAAATGATTTATATATCAAGGTTTAATTTACCAATTTACCATTTCTTATCACAACTTTTTTTCACGTTCAACACATTTTAAAATATACTTTCTTTGAAAAATTCGGGAGCCCTGCCGGACACCACATTATAAGTGGGTTCTCAAGTAATCTGGGCGCGAGTTATCGAGGGAGTGGTGTACTTAGCTGGGTTGACAAAACACATTCAGCCCTGGACTACAACAATGAACTACTTAGCTGGGTTGACAAAACACATTAAGCCTGGGACTACAACATTGAACTGCTTAGCTGGGTTGACAAAACACATTAAGTCTGGGACTACAACACTGAACTACTTAGCTGGGTTGACAAAACACATTAAGCCTGGGACTACAACACTTAACTACTTAGCTGGGTTGACAAAATACATTAAGCCTGGGACTACAACATGGAACTACTTAGCTGGGTTGACAAAGCACATTAAGCCTGGGACTACAACACTGAACTACTTAGCTGGGTTGACAAAACACATTAAGCCTGGCACTACAAAACTGAACTACTTAGCTGGGTTGACAAAACACATTAAGCCTGGCACTAGAACACTGAACTACTTAGCTGGGTTGACAAAACACATTAAGCCTGGCACTACAACACAGAACTATTTCACTGGGTTGACAAAACACATTAAGCCTGGCACTAGAACACTGAACTACTTAGCTGGGTTGACAAAACACATTAAGTCTGGGACTACAACACTGAACTACTTCACTGGGTTGACAAAACACATTAAGCCTGGGACTACAACACTGAACTACTTAGCTGGGTTGACAAAACACATTAAAAGCCAAAAATGACTCACTCTATGTAAATCTCAACAAATCTAGGGCAAAGAACTTTTCATTTCCCAAATTGGTGAAAATAAAGTTTACATTTTTTTTCGGACACATAATTGCCTTGCTGTTTGGTAATGTGATCCCTGCATTGTATATATGTGCAATGTGAGGTACAAATAAGGGATCAAGTATAGCCTGTAATTTATGATTTTTTATTTGGGATGGTATTTTAAAAACTGGAAACCATTGTCTTGAAGAATTTTCTTACCCCACTGTGTGAGTTTCTTGGCAAGAGTTTCATACACACGGCCAAGTGCCATGATGAGAATAAGGTTGACAACAGCTGCAGACATGCTGGAGATTATCTGCGCTTGTGGCCGCAGGGTTGTGCTTTGAAACAGTGGAATACTGACCAAAACTCTGTACATAATCACAGCTACAATAAAGATAATGACCAGTGTCATCTGAAAAGGAAAATTAGGACATGATAATGCTGTCAACAAAGAAGACAACAGCAGTAATATTTTACAATTAATTCAAAAATATTTCAAAGTATATGTTGTTTGAAAAATATCACAAAAAGTAAAAAAGTAGTTTTGTTCAATGATTAAGAATCATTTTCAAAGTTTTAACATTTCTATCTATAAAACTAGACATTTTTGTAGTTTCTGTTGATTTTATGTTTTGATTCTGAGAGGAATATTTTAATCAAAAGAATGTGACTGTCCAACTAGTACTTTCGAAGAGTTTTTGATTATAATTAAGAAATTAAGGACTTTGAAAAATTTAATTCTAATTTCCATAAGAATTAACTGTATTTACATTATGAGCATACATAAAATTAGCTGCTAAGAATAAATATATTTATATGGCTTAAATATAAAATGATCTAGAGTTATCAGTGATGAAAGTCCAACAAAGGGTTCCACTAATAACAATTTGCTCCAATGGGCATTAAATTGAAGAACTTGGAAGGAAAACCAGTTATGAGAAGATAGGCAATCAGGGACCATGTATGCTACATGATGATGTACAATGATTGAAATCAGCTCCTTCAAGGTCTCATCAATACAAGTAACAATCCATGTAATGATAAAGATCTAACGCTGATCAACAAGGGCCATAACTCTGTCAAAAATGGCGCTGATGAGACACAGATTTATCAAATTATGTTCTAATTTCATCCTATGTTGAATGGTTACTAAGCTAGGCTGATTACATGTGACATCCCATGTAAATATATGAAGTTGATTTAAAAGGCCCCATAACTATGTCTAAAAAAGAACCATAACTATGTCTAAAAAAGGCCCATAACTATGTCTAAAAAAGGCCCATGTTACACGTCAAATGAAAAGAGTGTCACATTTTTGTATGATGACATGTTCAATGACACTGTTACAAGTCAAATGAAAAGTGTGTCACATTTTTGCATGATGACATGTTCAATGAAAATGTTACAAGTCTAATGTACATAATGTACATAGTGTCATGTTTTTGCAAATGACATGTTCAATGACAATGTTACAAGTCAAATGTACATAGTATCATGTTTTTGCCTGATGACACATTCAATGACAATGTTACAAGTCAAATGTACAGTGTCAAGTTTTTGCATGATGACACATTCAATGACAATGTTACAAGTCAAATGTACATAGTGTCAAGTTTTTGCATTATGACATGCTCCATTCAAACATTTTATTCATTTTACTATTTTTTTTATAATACAACTATAATTTAATGTTTGCATGCTATCAAAATGCAATGTAATTTCAGAACAAATGAGTTGAAATTGTATGCTCTTGCTTGTTTCTGTAAGTGTTAATATTTCAAATGATATACAGTAATCAAGAAAAAACTCCTTAAAGTATATAAATTGGGCAAATTATATAAGCTTAATTCAAATAGTACAATAAAGCTTGTCTTGGCAATGATTGATTTTGGAGCTGATTGGTTTTGGCATTGACTGTCTTTTGCATTGATTGATTTTGGCAATAATTGGTTTTGACACTAATTCCCTTACTGTATCATAAACTGTCTAGCTTTTACTTCATGAATAACACAAAACTTGAAATCAGCCAAAACAAGTGCCTGCCTGATGAAGATTCTTGACATCTTATGGCTAAACAAGATGGAATAATAATGAAGATCAAGGACACAATTAACAGCTCATGTCTGACATAATGAAGATCTTCAATAAAGGAAAGAAGAAACATGAACAGATAGATGGACGGAAGAACAGAGAGAAGGACAACAAATAATTTGCCATCCCAGAAGCTCTTCTTGTATATTATCAATAGAGCAAAAAGGAATTTTCAGTAGAAATAGGCTTCTGCATCCTGATTTTGTTCTCCACCACAAGCAGTAAATAAAACACAAAGTTCAATTGTTAATAAATATTAATAGTCAACAGTCTTTGCCTTGGTAATCAAACCACAATTTTGCTGCTTAACCCATTTTATCCTGTTTACCAATTTCAACTGCAGTACCTGGATCCTCAGAAGCAATTCTAAATACATTGTGGTAAAACGTAGCATCATACAGCAGGAGTAACAGAAATTGTGATGACCCTTCACCATGTTTACTAAAAATGTTGTAACATTGTTATTTCTTTTCTAAATTATATAAAACTATGTATCTTTGAAAAGGTACTACAATTTGTAATACAGTGATATATGTTTTGTTAACATTTACCAATTTACCTGCTCACAACTGTATTTTGAAAAATGACTTGAAAGAAAGAAAAATGTTTTAAAAAAACATGATATTCAGTGAATCTTGTCTTCATGAAGATGAATGAAAAACTCCAAATAGTATGGAATTAAATAAAGATAAATCTATTGCTAGAATGTTGGTTTAAATTTGAAGTTTTTAGCACTGTTAGTTCAAAAGTTACAATAATTTTACTAAAACTGCACAGTAAAACACTTGGAACAATTTGGCATCCAAAGTGGTGACTTTGGTGGTGGGGATTTTTTCTACGCTCCTGTTCCATAACAGTTTGTTTCATTAACAAGTTTTTTCCAGATTAAATCATCCCAAAGCAATTCAAAGTAATGGTTTGCATCAGCTTCTTCTGGGTGTTGAATAGTTGCTCCTTTTATCAATTTAAATTGAGGCTGCAACCAAGGAGAAAAATCATCCCAGACCAATTCCTCTTGAAAGCCTTCACAGTCAGCTTCATTATCCAAATCACTCAAAAAGTGCATGAAGCCATGCATCATCTCTTTCATCAATGTAGTTCATATCTAACCCATCATTTAAGTCAAAATTATCATCAGAATCATCTACATTGCCAACTTCAATGTCACTACTTTCGCTATCAATATCCATGTTTACATCCATGTTGTTGTCCTTCATTTTATTTATTGATTTTTAAACAAACAATTTCTTTACCAATCACGTGTTTTTTTTAGAACTTCACTGTGCATGCATGCTTTAACCATTTCCTGTTGTTTGTGAAGAAGTACACAAGTATTTATGATGTATAACACATGTTTCTAGAGATGCTACATACATACTTAGTAGAGTATGACAGTAATAATATTCCGGATAAAATGGGATACTACGACCACAGACATATTCAGGGTAGAATGAGGTATTATGCCTGTAGTCATATTCTGGATAAAATGGGTTAATAGCAAGGTCTGAAATGTTTTGAAAACTTGTATCAATTAAGTTTTCCCCCCAAAAGGTGGCCACAATAAGCAAGGAAAATGATACCCACCATGAGGATGATTACACCAATGCCAGACAAGATGATATCCACCATTAGGATGATTACACCAATGCCAGACAAGATAATGATACCCACCATGAGGATGACTACACCAATACCAGACAAGCTAATGATATCCACCATGAGGATGATTATACCAATGCCAGACAAGATAATGATATCCACCATGAGGATGATTACACCAATGCCAGACAAGATAATGATACCCACCATTAGGATGATTACACCAATGCCAGACAAGATAATGATATCCACCATGACAATGATTACACCAATGCCAGACAAGATAATAATACCCACCATGAGGATGATAACACCAATGCCAGACAAGATAATGATACCCACCTTTAGGATGATTACACCAATGCCAGACAAGATAATGATACCCACCATGAAGATGATTATACCAATGCCAGACAAGATAATGATACCCACCATGAGGATGATTACACCAATGCCAGACAAGATAATAGATAATGATACCCACCATTAGGATGATTACACCAATGCCAGACAAGATAATGATACCCACCATGAGGATGATTATACCAATGCCAGACAAGATGATACCCACCATTAGGATGATTACACCAATGCCAGACAAGATAATGACACCCACCATTAGGATGATTACACCAATGCCAGACAAGATAATGATACCCACCATGAGGATGATTATACCAATGCCAGACAAGATAATGATACCCACCATGAGGATGATTACACCAATGCCAGACAAGATAACGACACCCACCATGAGGATGATTGTACCAATGCCAGACAAGATAATGATACCCACCATTAGGATGAGTACACCAATGCCAGACAAGATAATGATACCCACCATTAGGATGATTACACCAATGCCAGACAAGCTAATGATATCCACCATGAGGATGATTACACCAATGCCAGACAAGCTAATGATATCCACCATGAGGATGATTACACCAATGCCAGACAAGATAATAATACCCACCATGAGGATGATTACACCAATGCCAGACAAGATAATGATACCCACCATGAGGATGATTATACCAATGCCAGACAAGATAATGATACCCACCATGAGGATGATTGTACCAATGCCAGACAAGATAATGATACCCACCATGAGGATGATTGTACCAATGCCAGACAAGATAATGATACCCACCATGAGGATGATTATACCAATGCCAGACAAGATAATGATATCCACCATGAGGATGATTACACCAATGCCAGACAAGATAATGATACCCACCATTAGGATGATTACACCAATGCCAGACAAGCTAATGATATCCACCATGAGGATGATTACACCAATGCCAGACAAGATAATAATACCCACCATGAGGATGATTACACCAATGCCAGACAAGATAATAATACCCACCATTAGGATGATTACACCAATGCCAGACAAGATAATGATACCCACCATGAGGATGATTACACCAATGCCAGACAAGATAATGATATCCACCATTAGGATGATTACACCAATGCCAGACAAGATAATAATACCCACCATGAGGATGATTACACCAATGCCAGACAAGATGATACCCACCATTAGGATGATTACACCAATGCCAGACAAGATAATGATACCCACCATTAAGATGATTACACCAATGCCAGAAAAGATAATGATACCCACCATGAGGATGATTACACCAATGCCAGACAAGATAATAATACCCACCATTAGGATGATTACACCAATGCCAGACAAGATAATAATACCCACCATTAGGATGATTACACCAATGCCAGACAAGATAATGATACCCACCATTAGGATGATTACACCAATGCCAGACAAGATAATGATACCCACCATGAGGATGATTACACCAATGCCAGACAAGATAATAATACCCACCATTAGGATGATTACACCAATGCCAGACAAGATAATAATACCCACCATTAGGATGATTACACCAATGCCAGACAAGATAATGATATCCACCATGAGGATGATTACACCAATGCCAGACAAGATAATGATACCCACCATTAGGATGATTACACCAATGCCAGACAAGATAATGATATCCACCATGACAATGATTACACCAATGCCAGACAAGATAATGATACCCACCATTAGGATGATTACACCAATGCCAGACAAGATAATGATATCCACCATGACAATGATTACACCAATGCCAGACAAGATAATGATACCCACCATTAGGATGATTACACCAATGCCAGACAAGATAATGATATCCACCATTAGGATGATTACACCAATGCCAGACAAGATAATGATACCCACCATTAGGATGATTACACCAATGCCAGACAAGATAATGATATCCACCATTAGGATGATTACACCAATGCCAGACAAGATAATGATATCCACCATGAGGATGATTACACCAATGCCAGACAAGATAATGATACCCACCATGATGATGATTACACCAATGCCAGACAAGATAGTGATACCCACCATGACGATGATTACACCAATGCCAGACAAGATAATGATATCCACCATTAGGATGATTACATGAATGCCAGACAAGATAATAATATCCACCATTAGGATGATTACACCAATGCCAGACAAGATAATGATATCCACCATGAGGATGATTACACCAATGCCAGACAAGATAATGATACCCACCATGATGATGATTACACCAATGCCAGACAAGATAATGATATCCACCATTAGGATGATTACATGAATGCCAGACAAGATAATGATATCCACCATTAGGATGATTACACCATTGCCAGACAAGATAATGATACCCACCATGAGGATGATTACACCAATGCCAGACAAGATAATGATATCCACCATTAGGATGATTACACCAATGCCAGACAAGATAATGATACCCACCATGAGGATGATTACACCAATGCCAGACAAGATAATGATACCCACCATTAGGATGATTACACCAATGCCAGACAAGATAATGATATCCACCATGAGGATGATTATACCAATGCCAGACAAGATAATGATATCCACCATGAGGATGATTACACCAATGCCAGACAAGATAATGATACCCACCATTAGGATGATTACACCAATGCCAGACAAGCTAATGATATCCACCATGAGGATGATTACACCAATGCCAGACAAGATAATAATACCCACCATGAGGATGATTACACCAATGCCAGACAAGATAATAATACCCACCATTAGGATGATTACACCAATGCCAGACAAGATAATGATACCCACCATGAGGATGATTACACCAATGCCAGACAAGATAATGATATCCACCATTAGGATGATTACACCAATGCCAGACAAGATAATAATACCCACCATGAGGATGATTACACCAATGCCAGACAAGATGATACCCACCATTAGGATGATTACACCAATGCCAGACAAGATAATGATACCCACCATTAAGATGACTACACCAATGCCAGACAAGATAATGATACCCACCATTAGGATGATTACACCAATGCCAGACAAGATAATGATACCCACCATGAGGATGATTACACCAATGCCAGACAAGATAATAATTCCCACCATTAGGATGATTACACCAATGCCAGACAAGATAATAATACCCACCATTAGGATGATTACACCAATGCCAGACAAGATAATGATATCCACCATGAGGATGATTACACCAATGCCAGACAAGATAATGATACCCACCATTAGGATGATTACACCAATGCCAGACAAGATAATGATATCCACCATGACAATGATTACACCAATGCCAGACAAGATAATGATACCCACCATTAGGATGATTACACCAATGCCAGACAAGATAATGATATCCACCATGACAATTTATTACACCGATGCCAGACAAGATAATGATACCCACCATTAGGATGATTACACCAATGCCAGACAAGATAATGATATCCACCATGACAATGATTACACCAATGCCAGACAAGATAATGATACCCACCATTAGGATGATTACACCAATGCCAGACAAGATAATGATATCCACCATTAGGATGATTACACCAATGCCAGACAAGATAATGATACCCACCATTAGGATGATTACACCAATGCCAGACAAGATAATGATATCCACCATTAGGATGATTACACCAATGCCAGACAAGATAATGATACCCACCATGATGATGATTACACCAATGCCAGACAAGATAGTGATACCCACCATGACGATGATTACACCAATGCCAGACAAGATAATGATATCCACCATTAGGATGATTACATGAATGCCAGACAAGATAATAATATCCACCATTAGGATGATTACACCAATGCCAGACAAGATAATGATATCCACCATGAGGATGATTACACCAATGCCAGACAAGATAATGATACCCACCATGATGATGATTACACCAATGCCAGACAAGATAATGATATCCACCATTAGGATGATTACATGAATGCCAGACAAGATAATGATATCCACCATTAGGATGATTACACCATTGCCAGACAAGATAATGATACCCACCATGAGGATGATTACACCAATGCCAGACAAGATAATGATATCCACCATTAGGATGATTACACCATTGCCAGACAAGATAATGATACCCACCATGAGGATGATTACACCAATGCCAGACAAGATAATGATACCCACCATTAGGATGATTACACCAATGCCAGACAAGATAATGATATCCACCATGAGGATGACTACACCAATGCCAGACAAGATAATGATACCCACCATGAGGATGATTACACCAATGCCAGACAAGATGATACCCACCATTAGGATGATTACACCAATGCCAGACAAGATAATGATATCCACCATTAGGATGATTACACCAATGCCAGACAAGATAATAATACCCACCATGAGGATGATTACACCAATGCCAGACAAGATAATGATACCCACCATGAGGATGATTACACCAATGCCAGACAAGATAATGATACCCACCATTAGGATGATTACACCAATGCCAGACAAGATAATGATACCCACCATGAGGATGATTACACCAATGCCAGACAAGATAATAATACCCACCATAAGGATGATTACACCAATGCCAGACAAGATAATGATATCCACCATTAGGATGATTACACCAATGCCAGACAAGATAATGATACCCACCATGACAATGATTACACCAATGCCAGACAAGATAATGATACCCACCATGAGGATGATTACACCAATGCCAGACAAGATGCGAGGAATTCTCTCGCGAGTTGGAAAATATGGCTCCTTTACACCAGTAATGGGATTTTTCTCATAAGTTGTGGCTTTAGCTGCGTACTCAGGACGTGGGCGCTCCTAAAAAAAAAATGGTAAAATTTCAATTTTAAGCCAGACATGAGTCCAAAAAAAAAGAATACCCTTGCCAACATTGTGAATAAAACTTGGTTAAATATGCAAAGGCAAAGTTCTAACTCTGATGTTAAATAGGGGCCAATTCACAGTCAAATCTTGCTATAGAGTCAAATCAAACTAATCTAATATAGAGTGTAACAAATCAAACTAATCTGATCTAGAGTGTAACAAATCAAACTAATTTGATCTAGAGTGTAACAAAGCAAACTAATTTGATCTAGTTCTTCTATATATAAAAATAGGGGCCATAACCCAGTCCAATCTTGCTATAGAGTGTAACAAATCAAACAAATTTGATCTAGTTCTTCTATATATAAAAATAGGGGCCATAACCCAGTCAAATCTTGCTATAGAGTATAACAAATCAAACTAATTTGATCTAGTTCTTCTATATATAAAGCCTCAAATAAATTTTATCCAAGTGCATAAAGTTATTGAGTGGAAACAAATTCATGATGAATGTGATTTGATTGCATGGAATGATAATAATCTGTGAATGGGAGTCGATGGGATGGAATGAGGCAAACCAAAACGGGCAACACTCAACACACCCTCCATATAATGAAACAAGAAAATAAAGGAAGTACCACCTGATACCATGCATCTCTGCTGTCATACTTTCTTTCATTAAAATATAAAAATGAATAAAATGACTCTGTGTGTGTGTGTGTGTGTGTGTGTGTGTGTGTGTGTGTGTGTGTGTGTGTGAATGTGGATAGAATTGACTTGATTCACATTTAAATTCACTTGTCAATTTATTTCAGCACTATGTAATCATAAGCATGAATGCACATATAAGATTGAAAGTAAACACACACACAATACAGATATTGAAAGGACAACTAAATTCTATCTAAATTTTGTGTTCTGAGATATTTTTCTCAAACTATTTCAACATTTGACTTGGTTACTGTCATGGCTAGCCCTGAGAAGGACAAGCTTTGATTGGCTAATTAAGGTCATGTGATACAAATAAAATTTTATAAAAACGAGTGCAGACAGTGCAGTGGCAGATAGCTCTCAGAGTGGCAAAGTATGAAGATCCAGGTAGGAAAGAATATTTGACTATATATGTAACAGTCCAATCGAAAACCATAAATTATTTCTAAACAACCAATAGAACCTTAAACAAAATAAAATTGCCACTGAATTTAAATTTGATAGTTATTATTCAGAAATCTTTATAAAGCTGCTGGTATCTTCTACCACACTGCTCAAGTGCAACAGCACAAAAAATAAATTTTCCATTGAGAGATTACACTACTATGTCAGAATGTGTTAGCGAATTTAATAAATTAACTGTTGTTATACATAGGAAATAATAGCATAATTAGTTTCACCTTAATATGGTGTATTGTGTGGTTGTCTTTTGGCATCCAGATGAACAAATCTGCTCTATATTATCATAAGATTACAGTTCTGAACACAGTGTTGATGTAAAGTCACTATGTGTTGTTGTTTAATCTCATATTCATTATATATAAAAAACATTTCAGTCTGAGTCTTTTTGATATGGGGTGTTACAATATACTAATGTGAAGTTGGCACATAATCCATAATTTTTATATGATGGAAAATGCAACACCTGCAGACATCATTATGAAGGAGTTTTGTAACAGAGACACCCATTAATGTTAATATGAATGAAGCATGCAACTGGCTAGTACAACAATAATCATGGTGTCTGGTTGATTTTTTTTGCATAAAAATTGTCTGGTCAATTTATTTTGGATACAAAGAAATCTTTCTGTTTACAAGTAAAAATTTAGTCTCATGGTTTGAAAGCTTTCCATCCTCCACTTCCTCAAAACTTTTCTACCTCCTCTTCCTCAAAATTTTCCTACCTCCTCTTCCTCAAAACTGATTACATCCCAGTGATGAGCCAGACTGGCATTCTTTCTCTTCCAGTATTCCAGGAATGTTACAGCTGTAATTAATATAACCTATCATCAAGGTTAAAAAAAGATTTCTTGGCAATTAGTCTGAATTTTCCCATTAGCATGATATACTGTCAGACCACTATCTGAATTTTCCCATTTGCATGATATACTGTCAGACTACTATCTGAATTTTCCCATTAGCATGATATACTGTCAGACCACTATCTGAATTTTCCCATTTGCATGATATACTGTCAGACCACCATCTGAATTTTCCCATTAGCATGATATACTCTCAGACCACTATCTGAATTTTCCCATTTGCATGATATACTGTCAGACCACTATCTGAATTTTCCCATTAGCATGATATACTGTCAGACTACTATCTAAATTTTCCCATTAGCATGATATACTGTCAGACCACTATCTGAATTTTCCCATTTGCATGATATACTGTCAGACCACTATCTGAATTTTCCCATTAGCATGATATACTGTCAGACCACTTAGAAGATATCTGAAAGTGATCTTTTTAGACATATGGTCTTTTTTGTGCAGATAAAAGTTAGGTGATTTTTTATATATCTAAATAGCACCCAGAAAATTAAGTCTTTATAAAGCTATGAACCTTATATAGAGGTGGTCACTAAAGGTGTGACTACATACATTCACTAGCTGAATGCCTAATTGGCATGGAAAATGCATACCTCCAATAACAGGAACAGTATTAAGTTTTAAAACAAAGATATGAAAACAGCAGCAAATACTAAAACAATGACTACATGTAAATTAAAATGTCTTTATAACTACTTCTACTGTCTGACACAAAAAGTCAACCTAGAATCTTAGAATCATGGATAAACTATAAAATATTCACAGCACGGAATGAAAGTTGACATAGGGTCACAACTACAGCAACAGCTTGAAGTTGGAAAGTGTGATAATTAATTTTTTGTAACTTGTTTTTGTTTAATTAATTTTCTTTAGTGAGTAATTGGTCTCTCAACTGACATTAGATGGGTAGTTGGAGTTGTCTCCCCTCTCCCTTCAGAGATGGCCACGAGGCATACAATTTAAGGTATTTTTTTGGTTGTTCTAAAATATGAAGCCAAATTACTGGAAATATAACCATTATATTCTTCCTTAAGTTTTTTATACAACAAAATACACAAAATGCTGAATGTGATATAAAATCAACATCAAATTACATCATAAAATGTTTTTCTTTTAAATAAATATTAAATATTCAGAACAAATTGCTTCTGGTATATTTCAAACGAACTTGAATACAGAAAACATTCTGAACAATACATTTCTACAACATTTGTTTACCACAAGCATAGATAGATCCATTGAAATCCTTATCCAAAAGTGTAAAACAATGTTCTTATCCTCAAATAAAGACAAACATAAAAACAGCCATTGAATTCTTTATCCTAGAGTGTAAAAAAATGTCCTTACCCCAAAAAGAGACAAAGATGGCATAGAAGACGGTTCCTGGATGATCAAACAGGTAGGAAATCTTTGTGTATATGCAGACATCTGATAAAAACCAATATGGGCATCCCACATTTTCATCACATAGCGGGCACATCTTATAGGTCAGGTTACTGTCACACATTTCATTACTGGAAATATTAAATGAAAATTACAAGACAAATTTGTCTAAAAGTATCTACATGTTGATAGTATACAATGAAATGTTTTACTGTCATGGGCCCTGGGATGCTGAGTGGTCAAAAGTATCTGCCTTTACTAATTACTGCAATCTCACATGTCTGCATGGATTCAACTCTCATGCTTGTTCAATGTGGGTATGGGAGAAAGTCTGCCAGTAACTTTCCATTGGTCATTGGTTCTTACAGGGATTTCACCAGGTATTTCTTTCACCCTTATACCAGCCATCATGTATAACATATTTTGCTTTAATAAGTGGCCTTAAACCCAAAACAAGAACATTACTATCAAAATATATATTATCCAAGTAAACCATTGATATTTTTGTCAACAAATTCTAATTACAATCTAGGAACCCAAAGTAGCTCAGGTGGAAGAGAATGAGACTTGTAATCCACTTTTTCTGGGTTTGATACCTGCCTCAGCCAACCAGGTTCAACTGATATAGTATGTCTTTGGAAAAGTCTGTGTTGTCCTAAGCCATTAAAGTGTTAAAAGTGATGTTAAATCTAGCAAACCAAAATACTTGATATACAAATATATGTTCAACTACAAATTACACAGACCCAGATCTGCTATAATGCACCAGTAGATTAAGGTATGTGCAGTTAATTAGGAGCAATTAGCACAACTAACAACATAGATACTCACCTGCTGGCATGTTATGCTATGGCAGATCAGGGTTAGGTTGTCTGCCATTGGGCTTGATGAATATATAGTACCTATATGGTTCTCATACATCACTACATTGTAGTAAGAAGGAAACACCTCAATGTAAACACAAAAGCCACACCCAGACAAAAGCCACACCCAGACAAAAGCCATAATATTGGATCTCATTATTTATGATTATATTCTGTCTAATGCTAACTATTCATGAATACTGCTTCACCGTTAATGCTTGCTTATGTTTAAAAATGTGCTACATGCATAATTATCACTCTTAAATAGATATTTTAAACTGGGCTAAGATGTTTGTTTTCTGTTGTTAAAGATCACAGAAATGTTATATTTTAATTTTGTTTCCTTGCATCCAATGTCTTTACATCCAGAAAAATAATTTTCTGTTCTAGAGATATTCTTTCCAGAAAGTCATGTCATATCCTAGGGCTATTCTTTCCAGAATGTCATGCGTCCTGGCCTAGAGCAATCCTATCCAGAATGCAATGTATCATGGCCTAGAGCAATCACATCTAGAATGTTATGTGTGATGGCCTAGAGCTATCCTTTCCAGAATGTCATGTGTCCTGGTCTAGAGCTATCCTATCCAGAATGCCCTTGGTAGGCAGTGACATTTTATCATATAGAATGCCCTTGGAAGGCAGTGACAATTTTATCATATAGAATGCCCTTGGAAGGCAGTGACATTTTATCATGTAGAATGCTTTTGGAAGGCAGTGACATTTTATCTTTTAAAATGCCCTTGGAAGGCAGTGACATTTTATCATGTAGAATGCCCTTGGAAGGCAGTGACATTTTATCATGTAGAATACCCTTGGAAGGCAGTGACATTTTATCATGTAGAATGCCCTTGGAAGGCATTGACATTTTATCATGTAGAATGCCCTTGGAAGGCAGTGACATTTTATCATGTAGAATACCCTTGGAATGCTGTGACATTTTATCTTATAGAGTGCCCTTGAATAAGCATGTTGGTGATTTTGCAACTTAAGGAATCCAAACTCTTAAATAGATATTTTAAACTGGGCTAAGAAGTTTGTTTTCTGTTGTTCAAGATCACAAAAATGTTATATTTTAATTTTGTTTCCTTGCATTCAATGTCTTTACATCCATAAAAATAATGTATTCTGTTCTAGAGATATTCTTTCCAGAAAGTCATGTCATATCCTAGGGCTATTCTTACCAGAATGTCAAGTGTCCTGGCCTAGAGCAATCCTATCCATAATGTCATGTGTCATGGCCTAGAGCTATGCTATCCAGAATGTCATGTGTGATGGCCTAGAGCAATCCTATCCAGAATGCCATGTGTCCTGGCCTAGAGCAATCCTATCCAGAATGCCATGTGTCATGGTCTAGAGCTATGCTATCCAGAATGTTGTGTGTCCTGGCCTAGAGCTATCCTTTCCAGAATGTCATGTGTCCTGGTCTAGAGCTATGCTATCCAGAATGTCATGTGTCATGGTCTAGAGCTATCCTATCCAGACTGTCATGTGTCCTGGTCTAGAGCTATGCTATCCAGAATGCCATGTGTCCTGGTCTAGAGCTATGCTATCCAGACTGTCATGTGTCCTGGTCTAGAGCTATGCTATCCAGAATGTCATGTGTCCTGGCCAAGGGATATACTCTCAAAATGTTGTGTGTCCTGGCCTAGAGCTATCCTATCCAGACTCTCATTGTGTCATGGCCTAGAGCTATCCTATCCAGAATGCCATGTGTCCTGGTCTAGAGCTATGCTATCCAGAATGTCATGTGTCCTGGTTTAGAGCTATCATATCCAGAATGTCATGTGTCCTGGAATAGAGCTATCCTATCCAGACTGTCATGTGTCCTGGTCTAGAGCTATCCTATCCAGAATGTCATGTGTCCTGGTCTAGAGCTATCCTGTCCAGAATGTCATGTGTCCTGGAATAGAGCTATCCTCTCCAGAATGTTATGTGTCCTGGTCTAGAGCTATCCTATCCAGAATTCCATGTGTCCTGGCCAAGGGATACACTATCAAAATGTTGTGTGTCCTGGCCTAGAGCTATCCTATCCAGACTGCCATGTGTCCTGGTCTAGAGCTATGCTATCCAGACTGTCATGTGTCCTGGTCTAGAGCTATGCTATCCAGAATGTCATGTGTCCTGGTCTAGAGCTATGCTATCCAGAATGTCATGTGTCCTGGTCTAGAGCTATCCTATCCAGAATGTCATGTGTCAATTCCTAGAGCTATCCTATCCAGAATGCCATGTGTCCTGGCCAAGGGATAAACTATCAAAATGTTGTGTGTCCTGGCCTAGAGCTATCCTATCCAGAATGTCATGTGTCCTGGTCTAGAGCAATCCTATCCAGACTGTCATGTGTCAATTCCTAGAGCTATCCTATCCAGACTGTCATGTGTCAATTCCTAGAGCAATCATATCCAGATTGTCATGTGTCAATTCCTAGAGCAATCCTATCCAGACCGTCATGTGCTAATTCCTAGAGCTATCCTATCTAGAATGTCATGTGTCCTGGCCGAGGGATACATAATCAAAATGTTGTATGTCCTGGCCTAGAGCTGGCCTATCCAGAATGCCATTTGTCATGGTCTAAAGCTATCCTATCCAGAATGTCATGTGTCATGGCCAAGGAATATCTTATCCATAATTTTTTTATCCTGTATACAATTACTTCATTAACTCACACCCAGATAATTTTCGAAGTTATTTATAATGCTTGGTTAGGCAAGGATCCCAATTTTTAAAACAAAAAAATACCCCAAATATTTTCCCCATTTGTTGAATGTGAAGAAAATCACAATGAAAATTAGCATATGCAACCTTGATATATCGCTCATTTTATCACTGAAAACATTGGTAAGAATTTGAATCATCATCATAATATTCTCAGCTTTTAAAAGTCTTGTATTTTGTTAAATTTTATTTTCAATCAACTTCTCACTACACTGAAAATAACAATATTTGACAAAATTTTGATCATCAAAAATTTCACTAATTCTTACTACTGGCAACATTTTAATAAACAAATACCAATTAAATATATTACCTCAAGTGGAATTCATGGTTTAGTTAAAACTTATAACCTGGTTTCAGTGTAATCATTATCAATATAATGTCCTCTTGCATTCAAAAGTGAAAAATGTCAATCTACTGTCACATCAATGTTCTAGAACCTAATTAAGCACCAGCTTTGCCTTGATCTCTGACCCTGACCTCTGACCTTCTGACCCCAATCAACAGGCTTCTTCCTTACTCAAAGCATTAGCCATCTCCACTTTTTGATCCAGGTTAGTGATATTTGACTAATGTTATTTTACAGAAACCATGGTTATTGTTTCAACAATAGTGACCTTGACCATTGACCTTTGACCTCAAAATTGGGATGGCTCTTCCTTAATCCATGTGAAAAACATCCACAAAGTTTGATAACTGTAGCTGATGGAGAATTTATGCAATTGTGTGGAAACCAGTTTGCTTCTTTCAGAATCATTGACCTACACCTTTCACTTTTCACCACTAAATCAACCGGCTTCTTCAAAACTCAAGGTGCAAGTTATAACAAACTATGGTAACTGAAGAGGAGGAGAACTAAAGATATTGTGTATAAACCATTTTTCTGCTTTTGGCCAGTATACTTAACTTTTGACCCCAAAATTGACAGGGTTCTCACTTACCCACAGAGCTATAATAATAATAATAATAATAATAATAATAATAATAATAATAATAATAATAATAATAATAATAATAATAATAATAATAATATTAATGATGATGATGATGATGAGGATAATACTTTTTTTAGAGAGGGTGACTCATTAGTCAAGGACTATTCTCCCTTGACACCCTCTTAAGGAGAGTATAACAATGCAAATTATATGAAGATAGGAATAATTACTGTGTATTTTAACATGTTTAATATTAAAATACTAAATTCCATTATCTATTAGAAACACATATATGCTCATGATATCTCTTCTTAAATTTTGTAGTATTTTCAGACAATTTTACATGCAGTGGAAGCTTGTTCGACAGAACTGTACCAGAGTACTGGAAACTCTCTTTGGTAAGTGTAGATGGTGCAGAGATAGAATGACACTGACCTTTGACTTGCGGACCATGAAATCAATTGGGTTCTTTCTTACGACAAGTGCAAGACATTCCCAAAGTTTGGTAACTGTCGATTATGACAAGTTATTGTGAAAAAGCAAAATTGGTGACAGATGGATGGACAAGATTAGAACATAATATGATCTGCCATTTTTCTGAATCTCCATTTATTAGCATTACACTATAATATTTGTCCAAGCTGTTAATGTAAGTGTAAGTTTTCCACATTTTCACTTAAAATAAATAATGTGGGTATATAATCATGTTGTTTACCTATTTTAGCTTTTATTTTAAAAGCATTATGGTTTCCACGAAGGAGGAGTCTAATAAGATCATCAACTATTACAAATAGATACTGTATATACTCACTTATAAGTAAAATCCCTCTACAGACTGCACAGACCCAGATCTGTCTTTGTATAATGCACAGGCAGATCTTTTTGTGTGCAGTTTATTAGGAGTAATCAGTAAAACAAAAAACATAACCTGGTATGCAGGTGCATTATGCTATGGCCGATCGGGGTCTTTGTTGTTTGCAATTTAACTTGTCTTTTAAGTGAGTACAGATGGTAGTATCATGGGTAAATATCTAGTATTGTTGTTGGATATGTCATTACATAAGGCAAGTTATTACTGCTTTGTTTTTAAAAGCTTTTATAACACATTATTGGCTATGCCATGCAGAGGAAATAGGAGTCAACTACTTTTCAAAATGACACTGCAGCAGCCAACCCAGGCTGGCCTCGCAGGTAAGGAACAAGTTCTTGGATTACTGAACTATTGCAGTTTCCATGCAAGCAAGAAAAGATGGCCTAAACCGATGGTATTCCAGTATACATGATTTTCAATGATGAAGGTTTGCCCTCACAAATCACTATCCAACAGATAGTTTTAAATAACTACAAAAAGCTTTTTTTGTCAAAAAAATATCCATGTCCAAAAATATAAAAGTTAAAGAATTTAAATCATATAATGGCCTGAAAATCTAACCAGGTTACTGACTTGTATCCATAAAAGTTTGTGTAAAATTTTGTTTCTGAGTTTAAATGTTTCTATTATCATGCTAAAATGGTTTTGAAATGGAGGCACGAGCATACGCACAGACAGAAGGAAACAAAAATGCCCCTTTTTGATATCAGAATATAATAATAGTGATTATTCTTGCAAACTTGGAATAAAACTTTTTCAAAAGCTGACAAACAACTTACGCTGGAGTGTTTGAATTCATGGTGAAGACGCCATATAAGAAAACTACTACTCCAACAATGGCAGCTGGTAGAAGCCAAGCTGTGTAAAAACCTGAAATAAAAATAGTTTAAGCAGCTTTATGAGTCTTATCAGCTCTCTATAAACTAACCTCTCTATACACCAATGTTCTGCATATATCATCTTCTCTATACATGAACCACTATATACACTAACCTCTCTATACACCAACCTTTCATCTTAAAATAATTGAGGAACCTTTTCACACTAATTTAATTTCACCCCAAGAAATGGGAGGGCAGTTTTATTTTATCAAAAGGAATGCCCTTGGTATGCACAGTAATATTTAATCATATAGAATAACCTCGGAAGGCACCATTGCATTTTATCTTATAGAATGACCTTGGAAGGCAGTGACATTTTATCTTATAGAATGACCTTGGAAGGCAGTGACATTTTATCATTTAGAATGCCCTTGGAAGGTAGTGACATTTAAATCTTATATAATGCCCTTGGAAGGCAGTGACATTTTATCTTATAGAATGACCTTGGAAGGCAGTGACATTTTATCATATAGAATGCCCTTGGAAGGCAGTGACATTTTATCTTATAGAATGATCTTAGAAGGCAGTGACATTTTATCATATAGAATGACCTTGGAAGGCAGTGACATTTTATCATATAGAATGCCCTTGGAAGGCAGTGACATTTTATCTTATAGAATACCCTTGGATGGTAGTGACATTTTATCTTATATAATGCCCTTGGAAGGAAGTGACATTTTATCTTATAGAATGCCCTTGGAAGGCAGTGACATTTTATCTTATAGAATGCCTTTGGAAGGAAGTGACATTTTATCTTATAGAAAGCCCTTGGAAGGCAGTGACATTTTATCTTATAGAATTCCTTTGGAAGGAAGTGACATTTTATCTTATAGAATGCCCTTGGAAGGCAGTGATATTTTATCTTATAGAATGCCCTTGGAAGGCAGTGACATTTTATCTTATAGAATGCCCTTGGAAGGCAGTGATATTTTATCTTATAGAATGCCCTTGGAAGGAAGTGACATTTTATCTTATAGAATGCCCTTGGAAGGCAGTGACATTTTATCTTATAGAATGCCTTTGGAAGGAAGTGACATTTTATCTTATAGAATGCCCTTGGAAGGCAGTGACATTTTATCTTATAGAATGCCCTTGGAAGGCAGTGACATTTTATCTTATAGAATGCCCTTGGAAGGCAGTGACATTTTATCTTATAGAATGCCCTTGGAAGGCAATGACATTTTATCTTATAGAATGCCCTTGGAAGGCAGTGACATTTTATCATATAGAATGCCCTTGGAAGGCAGTGACATTTCATCTTATAGAATACCCTTGGAAGGTAGTGACATTTTATCTTATATAATGCCCTTGGAAGGAAGTGACATTTTATCTTATAGAATGCCCTTGGAAGGCATTGACATTTTATCATATAGAATGCCCTTGGAAGGCAGTGACATTTTATCATATAGAATGCCATTGGGATGCAGTGACATTTTATATTATAGAATGGCCTTGGAAGGCAGTGACATTTTATCATTTAGAATGCCCTTGGGAGGCAGTGACATTTTATATTATAGAATGCCAATGGAAGGCAGTGATATTTTATCATATAGAATGCCCTTGGAAGGCAGTGACATTTTATGTTATAGAGTGCCCTTGAATAAGCATGTTGGTGTTTTTGCAACTTAAGGATTTTTGTTTGGCGATAATAAAAGCAGGAATGTGGTAGTAAAAGACCCAAGAATCCTTATCAAATAAAAATGTTCCATAACTGTAACAGGAATATAATGAAAAATTTGCTTGTAAGTTTACAGCAAACCAAGACCTTACAGAGAATAAAATCTGGTAATATTTTATACCATGTTCATTAATTCATATCTCTTATAATTATCTTATCAGCACAAGATAACAAGTAAAAGAATATAGTAATGAAAGTAACTAGTAAATTAAACTCTGCATATATAAATAAACTATCTTAAAATATGGTGTATTTTAGGCAGTCATTTATTTCCTTTATTGTACTGTCATACTGGTCAAAAAGATAATAAACATATCTATAGTAAAGCTTTCTAAAATTGTTGCATAATTTTGCAGCTCAATCAGATTATTTTTGCATTTAAAGATTTTCTAACCATCTCTGAATTGAGGCTAATCATCCTTGTAAATGAGAAAATTTGCACATGAATGATTTAAACTGGTAATCTTAACAATAAATGAGAAAGCTAATTTTGAAGTACATTGGTACATTGTTTCTCCAAGAAACTTTCCTAATCAAATTAATACATGTATTAGGATACAAGCCTGCAACCTTCCAAATGCAGACTTACTAAAGAAACAAGTTGTCCTTTTTTTAAAATCAAAGGGCAGTAACTCTTGACTTCATCTCCCCTTGCACCAGTTTTTAATCTGAGTGAACTACCAAGAAGAATGCCTGCATAATAAGCCATTTCAAAGGAACTACTGTTCAGGATCATTATCATAATAACCAGGTTCATGTTTGAATCTGCATCTGACAAGAAGAATTCTACAGAACTTTAAGAAATCAAACATTTTCTCATTCTTTAATAGAGGCAACATTTAAATGAATTTAATTTGTCTGTTATAAAATTGCTAATTTTAAAGAGACTTTCATTCTTCTAAAAGGATGGTGTTATATGACATAGGCTATCTGTATAATATTGAATAAATATTAAATCATTCAATATATCAAACAATTCTATCCCATATCATTACAGAGAAAAGAGAATACAATTTTATATCTCTACAGCTGAAGATTTTGCTCAAGCGGACATCTTCCGGACGAAACTGTTTGTGATGTACGGCTACTGTCTAACTCTAGTGTATATGTATCCTGGCTATGATCAGGCAATCCATGGCAAGTGTAAAAGGTATATCAGTTTTCTCATGGCAAGCACAGAAATAATATGAGAAAAGTAAACCACTTCTGGGTAACACTATATGTGGAAACAAAACCCGTGTACATCTTAGTTCAAGTTTAAAGCATAAACATTAAGTATAGACAACTCAGCGACACCTGCAGATTTAGTCCTTTCAAAGCTGATTTTTATATCTAGAAGGCTGATGTAAGGCAGCCATTTCCTGGTTCCCATTTGCCACTGACATTATCAAAGCCTGGCAACAGGTTCACTCCTGAAATGAATGTATAGGCATCTGTACACGCCATAATTTACAATTTAATTTCTTCCTCCAGAAGAATTCCTATCTCGAGCCAGCCATGGTTCCACAACTGACACAGGAATGATTGTACCTCATTCACGATACAGACCTACTGGTTGAGTGGGATGGAAAAGTAGTACCATTGAGCCAGGAATTGGGCACATGTAAAGGTGGCCCAATGAGATCAGATCTGCTATTGCACTGAATGGCCCAAGTAGTTGCAAAACACAATTACTGTTAGAAATAGACTCAATGAGTTTGACAATCTGTAAGATGCAGAGAAGATGAGGTGTACATGACTGAGACTGGCTATAAACTCCACACCCAGGTAGACAAAACACTAGAATGAGTGAATGTTGGATTTTTTTCTTAGTTCACTAAAAAACCCAAGATGATAGAAGATCATTTCTAGCCCTGAGAACTTATCTGCTCCTGAAACTACTTACAACTTTTGTACATTATGTGACTCCATGTAAATGTACCCAATTAGCAATATTATGTGACTGCATGCAAATGTACCCAGTTAAGTCATTGAATGTGACTGCATGCAAATGTACCCAATTAGTCATAATATGTGACTGCAAGCAAATGTACCCAATTAGCAATATTATGTGACTGCATGCAAATGTACCCAGTTAAGTCATAGAATGTGACTGCATGCAAATGTACCCAATTAGTGATACTATGTGACTGCATGCAAATACAAATACACTCTATTATCAATATTATGTGACTGCATGCAAATATACTCAATTAGTCTATTATGTGACTGCATGCAAATATACTCAATTAGTCATAATATGTGACTGCATGCAAATATACTCAATTAGTCATTTGTGACTGCATGCAAATATACTCAATTAATCATTTGTGACTGCATGCAAATATACTCAATTAGTCTATTATGTGACTGCATGCAAATATACTCAATTAGTCATAATATGTGACTGCATGCAAATATACTCAATTAGTCATTTGTGACTGCATGCAAATATACTCAATTAGTCATATTATGTGTCTGCATGCAAATATACTCAATTAGTCATAATATGTGACTGCATGCAAATATACTCAATTAGTCATATTATGTGTCTGCATGCAAATATACTCAATTAGTCATATTATGTGTCTGTATGTGAATGTACCAAAAGTAGCCATAAAGACAAACTGATATAGTTCCTTAATTACTAAAACTTACCAAGCCAGGCAAAATAGATTCCTATTTTCTCGCCAAAGTACTCCCTGATGTGATCCAGAGGTTGGTACTTGTACCATTTACCCCACCTTGCCCAGTATTCATACAGAATCTGACGCCTGTTCAAGCTTTCAGGTGAAACATAATGATCTGGTTTCTCATAATGACCCTGAAACAGATGACCATGTCCACTTTAAAATCTAAAATATGAAACAACAAAAACTGCCCATGTCAATTTGTTTGAATGCATTAGTAAACTCTTGCATATATTTTAAGAGCTAGCATGAAAGATTCCACATAACAAATTAACTTTGGATTAGCCAATTTTGATTGAAAGCTTTACCCAGAACAATCATGTTCCACACTGTCAGATTTCCCAAATTCTGCGCGTACAAAGAAAGTTTATTTCATGTCCATCAAGATTATACTGTCATCTGCACCATACATAGCACTCAAGTTAGGACATCTTTTTTAAGATGTGACTATAAAATCTAAAATCAATAATTTTTAACTTCCAAGTCAAAACATTCCAAAAAGGTTAGGTACATGCAATTCTTTCTTGGTTTTGATACTGAAACATATACATAGAATTCTACATGGTCATTTTTAGCAAAGAAATCAACCTTTTTAAAACAAGACCTTTCTCGATTCAAATCAAACTTGTTCCTAAGTCCATAAACAGTTTTCTGTATGCCATGCTTTTTTTCTGTATGCCATGCTTTACAGATTTCTTAACAAGGTATTTAAATTTTTATACATGTCACTCCCAACAACCCTAAAATAACAAGCAAACATACAAATCAACTGACAAAAGTAAAATAAACTCAACCTTTTCTAAACTCATTTCTTAATTTTTTAAAAACAAACTGCCCTAAATATTACAATAATGAATATCTGATGTCAAGAACTATGCAAAACTGTTGTCCTTATGCAAAATATAATTCTGCTCTCTTAATTTTTCTTTTCCACTGGCATTTTTAGATTTTGCAATCCAAACATATCTAAAGCTGCAAGTGTTTTCAAACACCTGGAAAAGTAAAATACTTTCTTCTCAACTAAAACTAAGAAAATTGTTTTGCAAACATATGCATGTTACTAAGATACTTAAACAGGAGCTTCACAGATGAATTTCTCACCTGAAGACAATAACATTTTAATAATAATTGCAACTTTTAAATGAAGATATTAACAGCTTAAAGTTATATCTCACAAATATAGTTCCCCTCTGGAAAGGCCACCAATTTTATAACACACTTTCATGGGGTAGAAAGGGTGGCTGTATAACAGGGGGACCAATGTGTGTGTATGTATTTTAATAATTATATATATATATATATATATATATATATATATATATATATATATATATATATATATATATATATATATATATATATATATATATATATATATATATATTGTTGTTGTTGGGCTTAATGCCATTTTTCAGCACAAGATAGGCTATATATGGCAGCCAGTATTAATGGTGGAGGAAGAAATCGGGATATCACCAGAAAGAACCACCAATCCACGAGCAGCTACTGGCAAGTTTTCTCACATATCCACATTCACCAAACCCTGGACTCGAACCTACGCAGACAAAGGTGAGATGGCAATGATCCATAATGGACAGTGCTTTAGATCACTTGGCTACTCAGGGCCCATAGATATATATATATATATATATATATATATATATATATATATATATATATTCACTTCTAAGTCTGACTGCAAACTATACAGACACACACAGAGTTGCTGCTGCATCATGCACTGGTATATGTGGGTCTATGTGGATCGTTAAGAGCAATGAATAGAAGAAACAACAGCAAGAGCACTGTATGATATCAAATCAGAGTTTATGTTGTTTGCAGCTAACCTCAATGTGTATAGTAAGTCTCACCATTCACAGGTAAAAGCTTTATACAATGACAAACATCTACAGTAATTATACCAGTCAAAATCTGTTGTGTATACAAACTACACACATCATGTATTGGGAATGCAACATTGTATACAAACTACACACATCATGTATTGGGAATGCAACAGTGTATACAAACTACACACATCATGTATTGGGAATGCAACAGTGTATACAAACTACACACATCATGTATTGGGAATGCAACAGTGTATACAAACTACACACATCATGTATTGGGAATGCAGCAGTGTATACAAACTACACACATCATGTATTGGGAATGCAGCAGTGTAGACATCTTCCTCCAAAAGTCTCTCAATCCCAATTTCAGCTCGTTTACGCTTGCCATATGCCACTGTTGCCAAGACTTCCCAGCATATTCTACTTCTCTGTGTTGGCATGAAATATGTGTCATGGTTTTCACTGCCCAGAAATCTGAAATATACAGTATATCCACCATGAAGCTAGAACAAGTTTGAAAACTGTTCTTGATGGTTATGTACAATTTTCCACAGGTCAATGGTATGTTCTTTTGGATACTTCTGCTCCAAAATAAGATTTTTCATTAACATAAGCTTTGTTTAACTTTCTTGAGTTATCACTCTAACGACTACCAGGCCAGATTTACATTTCCATAATGCTTTATAAAGATTTCAAGTCCATTAATGCCACAGTCTACTTGTTCAAACAGGTATTTTAAAATAAATATCTTTACATCTTAATTTCATCTTTATATTTGCATCTAATAGATTTAGCATAACATTTATGTTAGGGACACACGATTTTGTGTATGTGTGTGTGATTTGGATTTTTAATGACAT
The DNA here is from genome assembly GCA_016746295.1 of Potamilus streckersoni. Taxonomy (NCBI): domain Eukaryota; kingdom Metazoa; phylum Mollusca; class Bivalvia; order Unionida; family Unionidae; genus Potamilus; species Potamilus streckersoni. The sequence continues at coordinate 491,846 of JAEAOA010000166.1, read as the reverse complement.
GCCAGGGCTACACGATTTTGTATACATGTGTGTGTTTTAGACTTTAAATGATAAAATGCTTGTTAGAGGGCTGAAAGTACCAATAAAATTTAGCTGAACAATTCTGGATCATATTATATGGTCTTGAAGTAAACCATGTACAGAAATCATTATATTCTTTTTGCACTTTTGTCACAAATGACCATTAGACACCAGAATAAGATGATCAGCATGTGTTTCTTCACTACACTAAGTTGAAGCTATGCATAAACCTTGGTCAAAGATCTTACTCAAAAACAAAAGTTGGTCTACTAAACCTATTGTCATTGAACCATAATGACCTTGACATTTGACCTGCTGGCACCAAAATCAATAGGCCCCTTCATAATTTATGTATAAGCCATCCACAAACTTTAGCCATGGTCAAGAATTATAGTTAATTTTACCAAAGACATTTTTGACCATGGACTAGAATTAGAGTTTTTATTACAAAAAACATATTTGACCATGGACTAGAATTAGAGTTATTATTACAAAAGACATTTTTGGCCATGGTCTAGAATTAGAGTTATTATTACAAATGACATTTTTGGCCATGGTCTAGAATTATAGTTATTATTACAAATGACACTTTTTGCTTTGGTCTATAATTAGAGTTATTATTACAAAAGACATTTTTGGATATGGACTAGAATTAGAGTTATTATTCCAAACAACATTGTTGGCCATGGTCTAGAATTAGAGTTATTATTACAAATGACATTTTTGGCCATGGTCTAGAATTAGAGTTATTATTACAAATGACATTTTTGGCCATGGTCTAGAATTAGAGTTATTATTACAAATGACATTTTTGGCCATGGTCTAGAATTAGAGTTATTATTACAAATGACATTTTTGGCCATGGTCTAGAATTATAGTTATTATTACAAATGACATTTTTGGCCATGGTCTAGAATTATAGTTATTATTACAAATGACACTGTTTGCTTTGGTCTATAATTAGAGTTATTATTACAAAAGACATTTTTGGATATGGACTAGAATTAGAGTCATTATTACAAACAATATTTTTGGCCATGGTCTAGAATTATAGTTATTATTACAAAAGACATTGTTGGCCATGGACTAGAATTAGAGTTATTATTCCAAACAACATTTTTGGCCATGGTCTAGAATTAGAGTTATTATTACAAATGACATATCTGGCCATGGTCTAGAATTAGAGTCATTATTACAAAAAGACATTTTTGGCCATGGCCTATAATTAGAGGTATTACTACAAATGACATTTTTGGCCATGGTCTAGAGTTAAAGTTATTATTACAAAAGACATTTTTGACCATGGTCTAGAATTAGAGTTATTATTACAAAGAACATATTTTGACCATGGACTAGAATTAGAGTTAATTATTACAAAAGACATTTTTGGCCATGGCCTAGAATTAAAGTTATTATTACAAATGACATTTTTGGCCATGGTCTAGAATTATAGTTATTATTACAAAAGACATTTTTTGCTATGATCTATAATTAGAGTTATTATTACAAAAGACATTTTTGGATATGGACTAGAATTAGAGTCATTATTCCAAACAACATTTTTGGCCATGGTCTAGAATTAGAGTTATTATTACAAAGAACATATTTTGACCATGGACTAGAATTAGAGTTAATTATTACAAAAGACATTTTTGGCCATGGCCTAGAATTAGAGTTATTATTACAAATGACATTTTTGGCCATGGTCTAGAATTATAGTTATTATTACAAAAGACATTTTTTGCTATGATCTATAATTAGAGTTATTATTACAAAAGACATTTTTGGATATGGACTAGAATTAGAGTCATTATTCCAAACAACATTTTTGGCCATGGACTAGAATTAGAGTTATTATTACAAAAGACATTTTTGGCCATGGCCTAGAATTAGAGTTATTATTACAAATGACATTTTTGGCCATGGTCTAGAATTATAGTTATTATTACAAATGACATTTTTTGCTATGATCTATAATTAGAGTTATTATTACAAAAGACATTTTTGGATATGGACTAGAATTAGAGTCATTATTCCAAACAACATTTTTGGCCATGGTCTAGAATTAGAGTTATTATTACAAATGACATATCTGGCCATGGTCTAGAATTAGAGTTATTATTACAAAAGACATTTTTAACCATGGACTAGAATTAGCATTATTATTACAAACAATATCTTTGGCCATGGACTAGAATTAAAGTTATTATTACAAAAGACAGTTTTGGCCAGGGTATAGAATTAGAGTCATTATTACAAATGACATATCTGGCCATGGTCTAGAATTAGAGTCATTATTACAAACAACATATCTGGCCATGGTCTAGAATTAGAGTTATTATTACAAACAACATTTTTGACCATTGACTAGAATTAGAGCTATTCTTACAAACAACATTTTTTACCATTGACTAGAATTAGAGTTATTATTACAAATGACATTTTTGACCATTGACTAAAATTAGAGTTATTATTACAAACAACATTTTTGGTTATGGCCGAGAATTAGAGTTATTATTACAAAAGACATTTTTGGCCATGGTCTAGAATTAGAGTTATTATTACAAATGATATTTTTGGCCATGGCTTAGAATTAGAGTCATTATTATAAACAACATTTTTGGCCATGGTCTACAATTAGAGTTATTATTACAAATGACATTTTTGGCCATGGTCTAGAATTAGAGTTTTTATTACAAAAACATTTTTCATTTTCTTTTAGTCATAATCACCATTAATAACTTGCTGTTACAGGTAACCAAGACAACAAATAAAAAAAATGTAATAATTGCTGATACAGGTAACCAAATTAACACCTAAATGTACTAACTGCTAATTCATGTTACCAAATCAACAACTAAATCTAATAATTGCTGATACAGGTAACCAAATTAACACCTAAATATAATAACTACTGATACATCTTACCAAATCTACTAATTGCTAATAACAGGTAACCAAATCAACAACTCTAACTAATAATTGCTGATACAGGAAACTAAATTAACAACTAAATATAATAACCACTGATCCAGGTAACCAAATTAACACCTAAATGTAATAACTGCTGATTCTAATTACCAAATCAGCAATAAATAAAATAATTGCTGATACAGGTAACCAAATCAACTCCTCCATCTAATAATTGCTGATACAGGTAATCAAATGAACAACTAAATAATAAACTCCCATAATAATATAACCAACCCATGACAGATACAAACCAAAATGTAAATTTCTGCATTACTAACAGTAAAATATTTTACAATTTTAATTCTTATTTGCTCTAACTGGTAAAAAGAAATAACAATGCAGTTTGCATATTAAAAAGTTACCTGTAGAGTTTTGACTTTTTAAACTGACAGGTGTAGAAATCTAACGGCTTGTTAGGGACTTCTTCGTACATCACATTAGGGATTTTCAGTGCCTTTAGTATCCTCTCTGACCAGTTGTCCGAGGGATTGGAGTGAGCCTGGAACATAGGAAAAAACTTCAGTGTAATTTGAAAAATATGTATCCTTTTGTTTCCTCAAGTGAACCAAAGATTATAATTAAATTATTTTAATATTTAAGTTACCTGTCCTCTTAACATTTTAAAGGCAGATGAAGAACTCTGTTAATATCTTTGGCACTCTGTTAATATATGTGGCACTCTGTTAATATATGTGGCACTCTGTTAATATATGTGACACTCTCTTAATATATGTGACACTCTGTTAATATATGTGACACTCTGTTAATATATGTGACACTGTTAATATATGTGGCACTCTGTTAATATATGTGGCACTCTGTTAATATATGTGACACTCTCTTAATATATGTGACACTCTGTTAATATATGTGACACTCTGTTAATATATGTGACACTCTGTTAATATATGTGACACTCTGTTAATAACTTTCACGGCATCATAACCATATTAAATATGTTCTAATTGAAGAAACAGATTTTTAAGTTTTGGGCTGTGATACTGAAATCATAGTCTGACCATTTTGTGTAATCAACTGCCACCTGGGAAAAAGTCTAGCAATGTTATCAAATTGATTTTCAGCATCATTGTAACAACAATTTTAGTTACTAATGAATCTAATTTAAATTTACCATCATTAACCTAAATATTCAGAAATTAAAAATTACTTTTTCTCTCTGGATAATTTATTAGTAATAAAATTTAAAATTTTCCTGAACATCTTGTTCAGAAAATTAATATACTGTCAGGACTGAGAAAGGATGCACACAGTAAGTTCAAGACAGGTTGAATGTTGTCCAGGCAAGCTAAGTTGCATTATAATCATACATGCAAGTACAGAACACTATTTTGATTATGTTTTCATGGATTTTGGGAGGAAATTTAAAATTCTGGTTGCAATGTTGGTGCTATTTTTTTTGGTAAAACTATGTCAGTCTATTAACTTCAAACATATACTGAATTGGAGACAAATGTGAGCAGTACCTAAACAGTTACAAGCCCTAAATAAAATTTCTGTAAACTTGGGTACAGCTCAAAAACTGTATCACATGCTCTTTTGCTTAATCCATTTCATCTTATATAAAGTAAGAACAAATTCATTTGATTAAAGCCCAACAAGTCTCAAACATTGCTAGAAATTTATCTATGACTCTGACAGACATGAAATAAAACTGCCAATTCAAATAAATAATAATTTTGGGTGATTCAGTGTCAATATTGACTATGTCAAAACAATGTATCAGCAAAAATACTTTAATACTTTAACTTAAATACATTAATTCACGTTATCTTACCTCTAAAACTCTGAAAGATAATCCATATTTTTCTCCAAAATTATTTTCTCAATGTTACAACCCCAAACATGATGATGCTTTCCCCTAAATATGAAATTGAGCCAGATCACTTTGACTGGCTCAGGAATTTAATAAATAAATATCACTATCTATAATGCTACAATGGATAAAAAAACCAAAACCGACTACATGTACATCCTATACGAAGGTTATCAAGAAGAAATCTGTCACTAAATAAAACAGCAATGATAATAATTTGTGAAATCTGATTTTTGGAGAAGTTGAAAATTTTATTGTAAATAAATTTCAACACAGATGAATCTATTGAAAAAGAGAAAACAAAGAATAATAATCAGCATACATGTTTTTGCAACTGTGGTAAAACAAGTTAATCCAATCCAATACAACTGTGATCAAACAAGTTAATCTAATACATCTGTGATCAAACAAGTTAATCCAATACACCTGTGATCAAACAAGTTAATCCAATACACCTGTGATCAAGCAAGTTAATCCAATACAACTGTGATCAAACAAGTTAATTCAATACAACTGTGATCAAACAAGTTAATTCAATACAACTGTGATCAAACAAGTTAATCCAATACACCTGTGATCAAACAAGTTAATACAAATCTCTGAGAATGTGAGCTGTATATATTAAGTCCATGATCAGAGTTGTGGAACATGACTCTGTATAAAATGCTGCCTTCTGCTAATCTATGTCATAATTAATTAATTTAAAGTGGTTAATAAAAAGATAACTAAAATTCAAAGTTATTTTTTATGTTAACATGGTCAAATGGTAAGATGACTTTGAATTCAAAAGCAACTTGGTGCACATCATTTCTTCTCAATGTGCTATTATTTTGAACTGGAAAAGAATTATGTAACTGTTCATCTTTTCTGTGTGTATAATCAGAAAACCCAGCAGAACATAAACAGTAAACAACAAACATCGTGTGAAATCCAGTAAGAAATCTGCCACTACAATCTGTTATACAGTATATCTAGGTGGCCATTAAAATAAAAAGACAATTTGCTTGCTGCTAGTGAGTAGAAGACATATTTCATCTTGTGGGTAAAAACCTTTTGACTCATCACTTCACCACTGATAAAAATACTGAGTTTCACCAACTTGATAAAATATTTTTCATTTCTTTCAAGCAAATATCCTCTATGTTATCATCAACCTGCAATGGTGCTCTCATGCACAGATCCTCAGCATAAAAGCAGCACACATCCCAGGGAGCGTGTATCTTGACAAAGTTTAGCATAATCTTCTCACTCTGAACAGATTCCTGCAAAGACAAATAATAAACAATAAACAGAAGAAAATGAATACTGCACATATAGAAAACCTTTTGCTGTGCACTTTTGAGTTTCTTGTTTGAGAATGAATGCAATCCAAAATTATGAATCATCAATCATAATGATAGATAATATTTGAAATAATAATTAAAAAGTGAACATATGACTAATGGTCAAAACTCAGTAGAAAAACTATACCTCTAATGTCTACACAATTCTTAATCTAGGTATTTCTCAAGGGAGGTAAGCTGTTTCAAAATCCTGCCTATAATATCTCAAGGGAGGTAAGCTGTTTCAAAATCCTGCCTAAAATAACCTTATAGATACATGTCGGATATATTGTTACTACAAAAATGTTAAAACCTGTCTCCAATCTGAATCTGTCAGGTAGTAAATGCTTTATTGGTCTAAAAACTCTAATCATTTGGAAGAGAGGGAACCAGTCTGTTTGTGAGTGAACATTAAGCCTTAAATAATCATTTTCAGTGACTGGCTAAAAAAGAAACAATATTTTTAATTTTCTCAAACAGTTTTTTAAGCATATCAGATCTTCAGCACCACATTGAAAATTTTTTTTTAAAAATTGAAAAACATTGAAAGATTAAAAGCTGTTAAAGAAAATCAATCATTTCAAGCAAGCTCACCTGACTCTGATCCTCTTCATGCACATTTATCATGAAAAAAATCAAGTTAGAAAACTGATTGCATCTCTGTAATGTTATTTGTTATTGACAAATAACTGCAGA